>VNJM01002634.1:0-26031 GCA_008042475.1 Drosophila kanapiae
ACGCGCGTTTTTATACCGTGTATTTTGGAGATTGGCAAATGGCAGAAGGTCATTCACCTTACCGGATCAACGTTTAGGAAATATACTCAGTGATTTGAGGGGCGGTTAACCGCATACATAATCACATATATATCATCGGATTGTATATCCATAATCTTAGTTTTATTTTTAGAGAGATTTTACTTATACTTTAATTTTGTTTTCATGTGCTGCTGAGGATTTTAGCTTTTCATATTTGTTCTAACTTTCTGCCCTTATCAGCCAAAGTCACCGCGATTTCTACGGGCCCGTTGACGTCAAGGAACTTGGTCGTAAGTACGGCATAGCCGATACCTAGCATATATGAGAAGCCACTGTCAGCAGATATTAAGCGCCTTTAGGATCTGTATGAATTAGCGATCCTTTATTTTCTAACATTTAACTATTAAAGCAAATATCACGTTTGGATCTAAATAGCTTTGAATATGTATGTATAATCCTAGAATTACGTAAACATTATATTTGGAGTCTAAAATGTATTGAATTATAACGAAATTAAAATCATGAATACGTTGTATTATTTTTCTAGGCACCTTAAGTTATGTGTGTTCAAAGTTTCTCATATTAAAGTTGTTTATGTCGTTAAAAATACAACGTTTTCGGGTTTCCTAATTTCCTCCCTATACTCTGTCTACAAATAATTCGAGTAACGGGAATGTCTTAGGAGTTGCAAGAACCACGCCACTTTCCCTGAGCACAGCTGGACCCCTTCGTAGACAGAGAGCAACTCGAAGGACATATACCGTCCGTTACAAGTTGTTGTCATTTCCGACTAGGTTTCTGGCGACACCTTTTAGCTTTGTATTTATTTTTGAAATAGCTAATTGTTCGTGTTCGCCTTTTATTAATTCTATAATTTCCAATGCACTTGCTAAGTTTTCTGCTTCACCATCAAATATTGGTATAAGCTTTGATGCAGTGTTGATAAAATCAGTATTTGGCTGTGCCATTGTAATAAATTTTTCATCAACTATGCTCGAGCTAGTGTCTGAATCTGCAAAATTGTCCAATTCAGACATTAATATAGCTGGGATAGTGAGAATACTTAGTTCTTCCTTTTCCAAATCCTGTTGGTCAATATTAATAATTTCTTTTGATTTTGGTTCTTCACCAGTTTCAATTATTACTGAAGTATTAAGAATATTAAGTATTGATATTCGAGCTTGAACTTTTGTCTAAAAGTTGTTAAATTGGATCTTAGTCTGATCAATAACTTTGGTACTTGGAACCAATGATTTTGATTAAACTTATCTCTGTGTTCATATATTGGTATTCGTGCTTCATTAACTAATATTTCTCTGTTTTTTCTTACCATGGTTTTCTGTATCGTTCTATTTTGGGTTAGTGACTTATGTGATTTGTCAAATTCTGCTTTAATGTTTGATAATTCATTTGATAGTTTATTCCATTCCATTAAATTATGGATATGAATTATTTCTTAGATACCATCATAACAATTGCTCTACCTAAGATTGGATGTTCGTCTATTCTTGATCTAACTTGCACACCCGGAATCGTTGTTAATACTATTCCTTTTTGAGTTGCAGTGCAGTGAAACAATGGTGAGGCATGACAGTTAAATGTGTCTATAGAGAGGATTTTTACCTCGTATACACTAACAGGGGTTGTAAATACTAACTACTGAACTCTTCTACTGAAGTATGGCATCTGTTGAAACACTACAACGAGAAAACGGAGTGTGAATGCGTGGGAGCGCGATCAATGTTAAATTTAAAAAGTCAGGGATAGGGGATATTGAAAAATGTTGGAAGAGTAAACCAAGATCTACATTTCGGGCGACATACATAGGAGTGGGATGAGTGTGGGAAGTAACACGGGTCATCGAAGGATGAGTACGCGAGATTTGTTAGCATTAGTATGTTAACATTTGATTTATGAATAAAGAATTTTGTCATTTTCTTTGGTATAAAATAATATATTTCACTTCAATGTTCTTGTCTTGTTTACATCTCGTTTAGAAGTCCCCTTGAAAGCTCTCGAATAGTGCTAGAGACTTTAAGCTTGTATGCATAGATCAGGCTTGTAATCTCTTACTGTTAAATGTAGGCAAAGAGAGAGAGAACAGGAACTTCGTCTACATAACTTCCCCATCGCTTAAATTAAAACTCTCCTGAGTTTTACAATTCGTTTATATATATAAACGTTTATTTATTTACAATCTGTCTGTTTAAAACAATAAGTAAATTTTATGATTAATATTCAGTTAACGGAAATAGCCGTTTTCCAATGAGCCCTGCTATTATATATAACATATTAATAGTTTATCTATCGGGAAGATCGAGAATGTGGTATCTTTTAAGTCTTCGGACTGTTATGCTGTTGTCTACTAGATTTAAGGCTAAATTATTTTCGTGATTATGGAGTCTGTCGATGTATTTCTGACTAATTTTGTTTATTTCTTCTTTACTGGTTGGGATATTGAGATCTTTGCGAAGATTTGCATTAGATATGTAGAGGAGCATTGTAAGGAGCATTGACAATTAGGCGCAAGGTTTTTGATTGGTAACCCTGAAGTATTTCAATGTTGGAGTTGCTAGCAGTTCCCCAGAGCTGCATAGCGTAGGTCCAGACAGGCTTCAGTATGGTGGTTTTTCCATGTTAGTCGAGATGCAAGCTGATGTACTTTACACAGGTGATTTGTGGAGTTCCTGCGCCATTAAGTGCAACATTTAGTTACCTGGTCTTAATGAAAAAGTGATTTGGACGGACTTCAAGGAGTTGATTCTAATTTTCCATCGAAGGAACCAGTCTTCCATTAGGCTTAGCTCACGCTACAGGAGTTCGGCAGCTTCAATTCTGGATGTGCTTGTGGCCAAAACGGCTGTATTATCAGCATATGTTGCAACAGTTCAGTTGTTTGTACCTGGCATGTCAGCCGCATAGAGAATTGGCCCCAGTACGCTTCCTTGTGGGACGCCCGCGTTAATGAGATTTAGTGTTGATGTGTCGTGTTTCTGCTGCACGTAAAAGCAACTTTTAGTCAGATTTGAATTGATTAATAAATTGTTCGGAGCAGGTAGCCAGTTCTTAATCTTGTATAATAAGCCATTGTGCCAGACTCGATCGAACACTTGTTGTACATTAAGAAATGCAGCAGTGCAGTATTTTTTGTTTTCGAATGCAGAGACTAGGTGTCCCGTGACCTCTCCTGAATATTCATGAATGATGGAAAGTTCGTCCAAAATTGGCAACATCCTCTTAAGTAGTATTTTTTCAAATACTTTCGAGAATATTGTCAAGAGACTAATGGGACGGTAAGATGATAGTTCAGATTCTGTCTTGTTTGGCTTGAGGATCATAATAATCTCTGCGCATTTCCATTGACTTGGGAAATGGTTTAGTCTGATCGCGTTAAATGCGGAAATATCATGCATTTTGGGGGTTAAGTTGTTAGGGTTATGCCGTATATTTTATCAGGGCCTGGCGCTTTTTTGTTGTTCAAGCATTTGATTTCTGTCACAATTTCTTCATACTTGATGTTTTTAATAAGCAAGCTCATTAGGCAGGGAGACTCAACAAATTGTCATAAATTAATCCTATAACAGATTAGTTATGTCGTTTGGCTGAAACAGATGTTGTGCAAAAGCTTCAGCTTGTTCGTTATCAGACCTGCACCTAGTTCCATTGCTTTTTCGAATGATTATGTTTCTTTTTGCTGGTCTCTTTGGTCGCCCTCTATAGGTTGAATTCATTGTTGCAGGAATTATGGTCTAAGTTTCTCAGATACGCAGCTAGAGATTCATTTCGTAAGTTCGATAGCAGTTGTCTAAGCTCAGATGCAGCTTTGTTGTATAACCTTTTGTCAGCAGGATAGTGAGTTTCTTGCCAACGTTTTCTCAGATCCCTTTTGAGTTGAATTTTTTCTCGAATTTCAGTAGTAAGGTACAGTTGGCTTGGTTGTTGATGTTGAAGAGCAGGATTCGTTTTTCTGTAACTCGCTTTATGAATTGTATTTGTGAATTTCTCCTGTTTTTAACGAAATGTCCAGGCCTATAGCTGAGTCTAAATAGTTTTTAAATTCGTTAATATCTGTAGAGGCTGTAATGACTTTATAGGGCTTTTCCAACATGTGGGCTATTGTGCTGTTAGTTGCTATTATTGGGGAATGGTCTGAGTTAAGGTCAAAGCTATCCATAACTCGCATATGTGTTTGCGGGATACCAGAGAATGCTACGAAGTCAATCAAATCTGGGAGTTTTCGACTATCAGTTGGCCAATATGTAGGCTTTCCAGTCGACAAAGTTGTTATATTATTATTTCTTATGTATTTGTATAACTCCGTTCCTTTCGGGTTAGTCAATCTGGATTCCCACCATGGATGTTTCGCATGGATGTGTCGCCTCGTACAATAAACTTCTTTGAAAGAAATTTTTAAAATCGAGTTCTTTTATTTTGAATCCTGCTCGGAGATAAATCGCTGTTAGTGATACATCTGCATGCATATATTTTATCCTAAAATAAACTTTGTTTCCAGTCTTTTTAAGAAATTTTGTAAATCTGGTTCTTTTATTTTGAATCTTGGTTTTATCTCAATTGTAGCAGCCTGAATAGCGTTTTCCATAGTACTGTCCATGACTTGTAATTTGAGGCCCTGCTTGACAATAATTGCAGCACCTCCATGAGCTCTATCTGACGGGTGGTCAGCTCTTATTGTGTCGTATCCAATAATTCTAAAAAAAGATTTGCTAGTGAAATGTGTTTCTGATATAAGCATGACAGCAATAGCATTCGTTTTTAAAAATAATGATATTTCACTTACATGATTGGAAAGCCCATTGGCATTCCATATTCCTAAGTTTAGATTTATTTGCATAGCTTATTCACCAGTAACGTTATCATTTTAAGAAGATTATTAGTTAGTTAAAATTTTTAGAGACGTGTTCGAGATAGTATTTCCTGCAGCAACTTGAGCGTAAGACTTGTAGCCTTTGGGTTGTTGTGTCGAATCGTTAAACTGAGCAAATAATTGAGATGTAGCAATGTTGTTTTTATTGTTATAATTTTTGGTGTTTTTCTGAAGGTTGTGTCCGCTTACAATTTTTTTTTTATGAGTTGCTGATAGACTTTATGCCCTCTGTAGCTAGCAGCATGATCTTCGTTGCAGTTGGCGCATTTTGCTGGTTGCTCTATATTTTTTGGACAAATGTTGCTAGGATGGTTAGAAAAGCATTTCACACATCTGTGAGTTTAGCCACAATATGTTTTAGTGTGTTCAAATTGCTGGCAGCGAACGCACTGAACGATTTCTTTTGTTTTACGGGAGGTGCTATGTTAACAACTGCGTTACCAATATGTTTAACTTTGTAAATGTCTAGATTCTTATTGTTGGGCTTCAAAGACTCTTTGGTTACACGACTTTTGATATTGGTAATGTTTCTTACAGTGTGACCTTTGGCGTTGAACTTAATAAAGAATAAGCTCTTTTTTTAATTTTTAAATCATTCACTTCAGATAAGAATATAGGTGATGGCCTGACAGATTCATCTAAGGTGTATTCAGTTATCAGGTCCAGTGCTTCGTTTTCGTCTTCATTTCCGTTATTTGGCGTGATGTCGCTTAGGAGATCGTATTGATTGAAGCTTGTGCTGGGTGCAGAGTCCAGATTCATTTTTTTTTCCTAAGTAGAAGCGGAGAGACTTGGCTTTGTCTCTTAATTGCCTTTGGCTTCGGTTTTACTCTCTGCCAGCCCCAAACCGTTATGTCGTCTTTGTCGTCGTTCATATTAACAACAATACTTTGTTGATGCTTATCAGCAACTACAGATTTGTTTCCTTTTGTTTTGTTATTGTTATTGTTGAATTGCTGTTAATTATTGATTTAGGGATCAGCTTCCGCGTACAATTTTAGGCACTTCTTAACTCAAGGAGTTTTCATCGCGACACATACATATGTATAAGTGTTAGGAATTAAATTATGGTAAATTATGTTACATTTGAAATCTGGTCTTTCTTCTTTCTTTTTATGTTAGAGCTATGTACATTATCTTAATTGAATTTTCTTTATTTCAGTTCATTTTTGTGTCTTAGAGACTTTTAGTTTTTTATATGTACATATATCCTTCATTTCTAGTTTCTTCAAAATTTTCTTTGTTTGATTTAAAGTTGTAAAGTTGTTATATTTTATGTGTAATTTTTTTGTCACAATTTCCATATTCAATATTTATTGGCGTATTTTGTATTGATGAGTGTTAGCTGTTATTAAAGCTGTTATTATATCTATAGCTCTACAAACTTTATCTTTGATTAATAGATCATTGTTGTGCATCAGGATGGAAATTACCTAATATCAAATGACAATATAAATAAGAAAATATACAAAGATCAAGCAAAGAGAAAATACAAATTCCAAAATTAATAATAAGAAAAAAGTATATTAACAATTTATTGAACGTACGAATGTATTTGTATTACAATTATATACTTTTCATCAATTAATATTGCCGAAACTTGTTGGGGGGAGTCACATATAACAATACTGATAAGGATAATTTTATGAACGACTATATAAAAATATAATAAGTGGTTTGGATAATTCTTGCAAAGAACATGATATTGCATATTCAAATAGTAAAGACTTGAGTGATCGTCATAAAGCAGATAGGGTTTTAATTGATAGGGCGTGGGATGGTGTGAAAGCGGAAGATAGTAGTATTGGGGAGAGAACTGCAGCATATATGGTGACAAACATGATGAAGTTAAAGAAAATATTTTCGATGGGTTCAAAATACCAGAAAAACTATAACTACAATTATAACTATTCTAATACTGTTAATTGTAACCTGCACATACACACAAGATTAGAGATAAGATTCACTGTAGATAGATTTTAAGCTCTTTCTGATCGCTGCTAGGCAGTTGAATTTAGACCGTACAAGAGTTCAGACGTAACAATAAAGTCATACTGAGAGTCTAGCAACCTTCTCTTTGTCCAAAAACGTGAAACTCAATTAGCGATTGAGCCATCTAAACATCAACATCTTTTACAATCTACTTCGGACCCAGCTGAAATAGCCCCTAATCTTAAAAGACACGGATATCAAAGAGGATCTGGCGCGTCTGGGACTTCTACTAAACAGGGCCCTATCATCGATATAACTAATATATTCATTTCTCATCGATTAAAGTCACCCAGCCAAACGTCCATCAATTGGTACGCGGGATATTCTCCAACCTACAGCTAACCAACATTTGGATATCACCCCCTACTTATACAGAAGATGCAACATAGACAGCCAGCAATACGTAAATACATATATTCGACAGCTGCGTGCGGCACTCGTGGCTGCGACATGTTAGAGGACAAACCCACGATGCGCGCTAGTTTTGTTAACATTTGTTTTATAAATAAAGGTTTTTATCATTTTCTTTGGTATACAATTATTTATTTACTTCAATGTTCTTGTCTTATTCATGTCTCACTCAGAAGTGCGATCGAAAGCTTCATTTCTAGTTTCTTCAAAATTTTCTCTTGTTTGATTTAAAGATGTCATGTAATGTTTCTTATATTTTAGAATGTTATTATGTATAATGTTTTTGTCACAATATTCATATTCAATATTTATTGGCGTATTTGGTATTGCTGAGTGATAGCTGTTATTATAATATTATATAGCTTTACTAACTTTATCTTTGATTGATAGATCTTTGTTTTCAAGATATATAATTCTTATCTTTTCTGTTAGAGTGCTATGGAATCTTTCAACGTCTGCATTGCCAATTTGACTGTTTGTTTTAATTTCCTAAATATTTGTTTTTATATTTATACTAAATTCATTATCAGTTATTAATTTTCAAAAATTCCTCTTTGGGATTTGTACGAGCGAGAAAAAAGAAAAATTGTCATATGGGTTTCTATACAAATTCAAAATGTATAGAAACCCATATGACAATTTTTCTTATATCGCTTGGTGTTTTTGAATATTTAAATTTTTCTTTTACTGGGTTCCTATCATATTTACACCGATTACAAATGTAACAATTTTACTTTTTGATGTAATGTTGAAGTTTTGGAAAGTAGATAATTTCTTTTAAACTTTGGTAATTTTCATTTATGAATGACCAGTGTCATATTTATGGAATCATTCAATTTCTTTATACACATCGTCTTCGTTTTCTACGTCTTTTGCGTGATGAGCATATTACAAATTTTACATTTTGATTGTTTTCAAAAATTTTGATTATTTTGTTTTGAAAATTATTGTATTGATGATCGTTATATTCACTGAAAATTCCTACTTTGCCTTTTATGATATGAATCTTCAAAATATCCTCAATTCTATTTTCGATATCATTTAAATTTAAATAATCTTTGTAATTTGTCAAATGCAATCATGAAGTTTCGTGCATTAACATCGATCTTAGCATCGTTTTTAAGGCATTGATTCAATGGATCTTGAGATACTTGAGAGAAATCCTTTATGAACTTTCTATAATACCCAGTGATTACTAGAAAAGCTCTAATTTGCTTAACATTTCTCGGAATTTTAATCTGAAGTATACTGTTAACTTTTGACAATTTTTCTTATATCGCTTGGTGTTTTTGAATATTTAAATTTTTCTTTTACTGGGTTCCTATCATATTTACACCGATTACAAATGTAACAATTTTACTTTTTGATGTAATGTTGAAGTTTTGGAAAGTAGATAATTTTTTTTAAACTTTGGTAATTTTCATTTATGAATGACCAGTGTCATATTTATGGAATCATTCAATTTCTTTATACACATCGTCTTCGTTTTCTACGTCTTTTGCGTGATGAGCATATTACAAATTTTACATTTTGATTGTTTTCAAAAATTTTGATTATTTTGTTTTGAAAATTATTGTATTGATGATCGTTATATTCACTGAAAATTCCTACTTTGCCTTTTATGATATGAATCTTCAAAATATCCTCAATTCTATTTTCGATATCATTTAAATTTAAATAATCTTTGTAATTTGTCAAATGCAATCATGAAGTTTCGTGCATTAACATCGATCTTAGCATCGTTTTTAAGGCATTGATTCAATGGATCTTGAGATACTTGAGAGAAATCCTTTATGAACTTTCTATAATACCCAGTGATTACTAGAAAAGCTCTAATTTTCGTAACATTTCTCGGAATTTTAATCTGAAGTATACTGTTAACTTTTGTTGGGTTAGGCTTAACTCCTTCGGGGGTTAAAACATCCCCCAAAAACGGAGTTTCTTTTGAAAAGAAATTGCATTTTTTCATTTCAATCTTAAGATTTGCTTCAGTTTTTTACAAACAGGTGAAAAAAATAAAAACGTCATTAAGATAGACGACACAGGCAGGAGCGTTTTTAAGCCCAAATGGCATCCGATTAAAGCCGTCCGCGAGATCTATAGTAGAAAAATATTGCGCTCTTCCTAACTTATCCAATATACCTACTATATTTGGGATAGGAAACTTGTCATCTACTTTGTTTACATTCAATTTGCGGTAATCAATAACTATACGCCATTTTTTATTTCACTATTATCATCTTTTTTTGAGTATAAGCCAAAAAGGGGAATTATATGGAGAATTGCGTTTACGTATTATTCCCTGTTGTAGCATTTCTTCAATTTGCTTAAATATTTCTTGCTCATGTATTTAGGGATATCTATAAATTTTACAATATACAGGTTTATCCACTGCTGTTTTTCTCTGACCTTCAAGAAATATTAATGTCTTAAATCTACTCAAAATTTTAGTTAGATCATTGTTTTCCTTTTGATTTAAATCATTGAAAAGAATTTTCTCTATTCTATCATCTATTTTGATTGGTTCAATTTGATTTACCTCATCAGAGTATGGTTAACTATTTTGAAATTTAATAGTATTATTATTAATTGTAATTGTATTCTGATTAAAATCAATAACAGCATTTAATGGATTAAGAATGTTTTGTCCTATAATAGCATCGAAGGATTTGTTATTAAATGGTGTCAATTTCCAACTCATTGTTAAATTCAAGAGGCAAATGAGTTATAATTTCTTGCGTTATTACCGACTTTGAATTTAAAGATGAAAACGATATTGGATGCCACAAAGTTTTTCGAGGATATTGTAACAATTTATTTCTATCTAACATGGAAGTTGTTGACCCAGTATCAATAAGGCTGTGATTATTTCATTGTTTAAAGTTAACTTAATCAAAGGAAGTGATTTTCCGAGGCAACTATATGAAAATATGCATGACAGGAAAAGGTCTTTGGCACAGACATTGAATCATTGAAGTGAATCTTTGATCTTGAGTTTTATACACTTCTACATGATCGATTTCCATTTTTGAAATATGGTGTTGTAACGAGCTGATTTGCTATATAGTTTGGCTCGCGACGTATGTGCGCGGCTAGCTCAGGGTATATCGTGTGCTCGTTCAAATGGAATAATCTCTGTTTATTGAGGCAGCTTACGGCTAAGCTTATGGCTACGCTTACGGTTCTAACTCCTGATCGGCGGCGGCTGCCGCTGGTTCGTCTCCTGGGGCTCCTGCCGTTGTTGGCCGCGCACTCGTTGTCCGCGACGCGGGGCTCCCGCCGTATTACGAGCTTGTGGCCGCGGCCGGTACGCCGAGATCCTCGGATATTATGCACGTCTCTCGACGGAGCTAGCACGGCTTGCGCCCGGCGGGTCAGATCAACGGATCCCCACACCCTGATCTTCGGCGGGTAGGACTTCACGTCCGCACACCCTGCCAGAATCGGGTAAGATCGATGTCTGCACACCCTGCCTAGCTGCCGTATCGCCCGCAACCGCCTTGGAGACCGTACACGTACTCCTTCCTCCCGTATCCCCACGGAATTCGCCGCTTCGTCGTCCGCGATTTCTCGTCGGACTTCGTGGTACGGCTCCTTGCTCGCAAGCTCGCACTCCACGGCAATCTCAGCTTTGTGTCTCAGTTGGGATAGCTTGCCACTTCAAGCCCCAAACTTCTCGACTTAGCGATCTCGATTCCTTCGCGCACTCGATTCCGTTCATTATGACTCCGTTTCACGCACTCGCTTTTACTCTTGCACTCGTACTCGTACTGATTCCTGCTCTGCGTTTGTCTCCTCCTATTATAGGCTTGCCGATTTCCCGTTATCCCTGCACGATCACGCCATCCAGTCCAAAGTCCGGCTTCCATCGCGTGATCGGGTCCAAAGTCTCGTTCCGCCGTTAATCCTCGGCGATTCCTTTTCCCTTGGCTCCGGTTGACTGCTTTGCCCTTGGCCGCTGGGTCCAAAGTCCGGCCGTTCTCGGCGCCTCTCCTTTGGCCACTCCAGGTTGACCGCTTTGCCCTTGGCCGCTGGGTCCAAAGTCCGGCCGTTCTCGGCGTTTCTTCTTTGGCCACTCCAGGTTGACCGCTTTGCCCTTGGCTGCTGGAGTCCAAAGTCTGCGCCCTTTATTTGCCCTTGGCCGTCCTCTATTTACCCTTGGCCGCCGCGATCCCCTACACTTGCAGTTGTGGGGAGTTTTAGTTTTCCCCAAGCTTAACTCCTCACAATGGCTTTGTTGATTTCTATAGTTCTGATTGTAATTTACATTTTGTGTCCCTGATCAAAAGTTTCCTGAATTAGCTTTCACATTTTGGGAATTGTTGTTGTGTTTTGCATTCTGATCTTCGTTATTATAATTTGGCTTGTAAGATCGGTCTCTTTGATTATTTGTATTTTTATTTATATAATAATAGTTTTCACATTCAGCTTTGTTCGTTTTTACATAACTTTGTGTAAATTTTGTTTTAAGATTTAGAATTTTACCAAAATCTGCAATCAGAAACTCATCAGGTGGTTGGTGTCGCACGACCTTGGAGAAAACGGAAGCGTTTGCTGACAATCTGGAGCAGCGTTTTAGGCCTTATGATTACGCGCCGGAAAGTCAGCGCAGAGAAGTCGACGAGTACCTGGAATCCCCATTTCAAATGAGCTTGCCTGCTAGCCCTATTACATTGCCAGAAGTGAAAGTTCTGGTATCGAAAATGTCACCAAAGAAAGCTCCTGGGGCAGACCTGCTTGACAACAGAACCATTCGACTTTTACCTGATCAAGCTCTGCAGTTCCTTGTGCTGATATTTAACAGCGTGCTAAATGTTGGATACTTTCCGAAAGTCTGGAAAACGGCGAGTATAGTTATGATTCTGAAATCCGGTAAACCGCCGACAGATGTCGATTCATACAGGCCTATCAGTCTTCTTCCATCCCTGGGCAAAATTATGGAAAGGCTGATCCTAAACAGGCTGCTCACACTGGAAAACGTTACAAAAGCGATCCAAAAATTCCAGTTCGGATTCCGTCTACAGCATGTCACACCTGAGCAACTGCATAGAGTAGTAAACTTTGCTCTAGAAGCCCTGGAAAAGAAGGAGTATGCTGTGGCTGCCTTTTTAGACATACAGCAGGCTTTTGACAGAGTCTGGCATCCCGGGCTTCTTTACAAGATCAAGAAACTGTTCACGCCTCAACTGTACCAGGTTGTGAAAAGCTTCCTAGACGGTCGCACATTTCACGTCTCTGCTGATGGATATAAATCATCAGTTAAAGCAATCTCTGCTGGAGTCCCTCAAGGTAGCGTTCTTGGCCCTACCCTGTATTCAGTCTTCGCCTCAGATATGCCAACTCACACACCAATCACTGAGGTTGATGATAGGGATGTGCTAATCGCTACCTACGCTGATGATACTGCTGTACTCACCAAAAGCAAAAGTATCTTGGCCGCCACTTTCGCACTGCAAGAATACCTGGACGAGTTTCAGCAATGGGCTGCAAATTGGAATGTCCGTATAAACGCGGATAAGTGCGCCAATGTGACTTTCACCAATCGTGTAGCCAGCTGCCCTGGAGTTATCAGCCACCATCAGGCGTACAAATACCTGGGAATCACCCTGGACAGGAAGCTCACCTTCAGCAGGCACATCACTAATATCCAGCAATCCTTCAGGGCCAAGGTTGCTCGGATGTCATGGCTGTAAGGTCATAATCTACAAGACCATACTGGCGCCTGGTCTTTTCTACGGTCTCCAGGTCTATGGAATCGCTGCCAAGAGTCATCTTAACAAAATACGAGTCTTGCAAGCAAAGACTTTAAGAAGGATCTCTGCTGCACCTTGGTATATGCGAACCAGGGACATAGAACGCGATCTCAAGGTGCCCAAGCTAGCAGACAAGCTGCAGGACATCTGTACAAAATACATGGAAAGGGTTAATGCGCATCCTAACAGCCTAGCCATGAAGCTCGGTTCTGCTGCTGCCAATAATACTGATCATCGCACCAGACTCAGAAGAAGACTCAAACGTCACCACCCTCAAGACCTCCCGGACCGGGTTTTGACCTAAATGAAGTCTGTATTAATAATTTCTCCTAAAATGAAACTTTACGTAAAATTGTTTGTCCAAGGAAACCTTATGACCCAATGATGTGTATAAATTAGAAATGTATTAGATTAAGCTGCCACTTGGGTAGCAGAGCGCTAATCAAATGAATGAAATATATTTTACTTTTTTACGAAAAAAAAAAAAAACCAAAACCTTCTGTTTCTAGTAAATCGAAAGCTTCTCTTAAATTTTTAACATTTCTATTAATTACGACTGAAGCTAAATCTACATCGATATTTTTCAAGAATGTTCTAGCATGGCTTCTTCAAAAATTTTGGGAACTGAGATGGAGTAGCAGTTTGTGCGTCCTCGTTCCATCTGAAGTTGAATATTGGGATATGAATCATCGGTACCATCCGCACATTCCGAGAAAGCGTCTTAATTGCTGTTGGCTTTTGGAAACTGATAGCTCGTATACCGTACTGACCTTGTTCGGGTTCACTTGCAGCGTTCCTTCCCCAACAACATAACCTAGGTATTCAACTTTCCTAAGGCAGAACTGACTATTTTTGATATTAATAGTAAGGCCTGCCTGGCGTAAACGAGTCGCAACTTCTAATAGGTGTTTTTAATGATCATCGAAACTTGATGACATAACAAGATCGTCCAAATAGTCGAATACGTGAGATTTCAGTTGATAGGGTATTACTTGGTCCATGAGACGACACATTGTCTGAGGGGCATTGTATAGTCCAAATGGCATTCGCCTAAATTGGTATAATGGCCTATTCGGAACTGTAAATGCTGTTTTTGGCCGAGACTGAGAGTATAAATTAATTTGCCAAAACAGCATCTTTCAAATCATTTTTTGAAATGCAGTAAACTGGTGGAAGACGGCTTAACAATCCACCTAGATTTGGAATTGGATATGAGTCTTTTAATGTGACATCGTTTACCTTTCTAGAATCAAGGCAAAACCACCAACCATACAGCATATAGACTTCCCATTTCATACAACGAAAATGGAACCAAAAATTTTTAGCGACAGGCCCCAGAGCGCCGTATGCGACAGGCCCCGCAGCTTCGGGAATGCTCGGCAATTTGCTCTCTCTCTTTTTACGCTCTCGCTCGCATCGACCGCTCAGATCAGATCATTCGCAAAGAGGCGCATCTCGAAGAAGGTTGTCGTGTGCTTGACTTGGCCTTTGTATGTGTGCGTGTTCATGTATTCACATACACGGATGCATGTATGCGTGGTTATTCCCTTTCGAAGCCAGCCAGATTTTGTCTTTTGCTACTTTTCATGCTTGGTACTGTAACAATATGGGCGTATTCACTATTGGGTTAACAATTAAAATAATAATATTATGCGTTATATTATATTTTTTAATATTTCAGCATACTTTTTGTATTTGTTCACAAATACGAATCTGGGATAAGAGTGAAATGTTTTGCATATACATATATACACGAATGAAAAAAATGTAATCTTCTGAGATGGGAACAAGGTATTTTTCCGTCGGTGACACTAAAATTCCAACTACTGCTAGGTGGTTCAGAAAAGTTGAAACCAAATCATCTGTTCTTGGTGATCTGCGAACGGATGGTGCCTGTATACCTTACTGAGATTTGTTTTTTAGGGGAGCGGGCAGAAAGGGAATCAGCTGATTAATACATGTTGTGCTTTTGTTTTGTTTACATTATTAGCTTACTCCTCTATCACCCCCAACTGTAACATCCGGTCTATTTCAGTACACATGGCTTTCTTCACAGCTGGTGAAACCGAAAAATGTCGCTGTTTTATAGGTTTTGCGTTACCTACGTCTATCGAGTGTGTGATTAAATTGGTTCTTTCAAGACCTTCTTGCGTGAACGATGAAAAACAATTGACAACGTTTGCCAACTTTGCTTTCTGATCTTCAGACAACACGTGAGTATCAACACTGCAGTCGTCGCTGCTCTTAGAATCTGGCACTCCTACCTCCTCTATGAGCAAACTTTCGGGAAAAAGATCATATCGCCTCCAAAAGTCTATCCCCAAGTACAAGTCGTGCTGTAGAGATGGCACTATATAAATCGTTATAACTTTCTTAACATTTGCGTATTCTATCTCAACAATGACTCGGCCTATTATTCTCTGAGGACTTCCATCGGCCGTAACAGCATTCCTTTCCATCGGCTTGGATGCCGTGTCGCCTTTCTCGAGATCCGCCGCTAAACTGCCTCCTACACAACTTATAGACACCCCTAAATCGAGTAAACCATACACGGTACGATCCCATAAGCGGACTGGTATAAACGGTCGAGGATCTCTAGGTCATTAGGATGGGCACTAATGTAATCTAAGCCGAGGCTGCAACGTTTCACGCTTTGCCAAAACATTTTCATACGCCTTGAACTACGCGATTTGCGCTCTGGTAAATCTGATAAATAATTACTCTTATAACCAGCCGGTGGCTTTCCTAATTTAGGAATTTTCTTATGAAGTAAGGAGCTACTATTATCAACTAATACATCTACAGAACTGGGAATATCGACTTCAAGCGCTTTCCCTTTTAATCCGTCCTCATTGTCTGATTCCGAGAGGCACTTGAAGGCGTCGGTTTAAACGGCGACCTCGAAGTGCCGAATTTGAAGTTTTTTGCACATTTAGCACAACTTGGCTTGTATGTATTGGGAACTCCACAGCCATAACAGAAAACTCTTCTTTCAGCCAAACAGTCCTGGTATCTGTGGCCTTCTTGCCTACAGTTCCAGCATATCAATGAAATAGCATCCACTTCTAATTCTTTCTCTGCTTCTAGCTCGCATCTCTCCTCGGAATCTTGGAATATCTCAGAAATTTCTCGCCTAAAAAGACTGGGTTTGGCATAACCGTGTATCTTCTTGACTTCGTCCAAGAAGACCTCGCGTCTGCGGCAAGTTTCTCTCAGCTCTGAGACGGTGTGAATTTCCACGTTGAGAATCTCATGCCTTATCTCTGGACGTAAATTGTTTCTTAGAACACGGACGAGCTTGCGAGCGGACCAAGGAGTTTCTAACTGATCAACCACTTCCGATATGCTATCGTAAAAGCTGTCGAAACATTCATTGGCTTTCTGCTTCCTATTTCTAATGAGCTCTTCAATATCTACATCGTCCCTTTCCTCGCGAAATTGTACTCGTAAGGCAGAACACAACAAATCCCATTGAACGGAGTTGTGGTAACGCCAGTAGAACTCATAGGCTTTACCTTCAAAAAGAACACCGGAATACTTCAACTCCATCCACTTAGGATCTGTACGACCTTATCAGGACGGTTGTTCAAATCGGAACCGGCACTTCTTTGAGAAATGGGTGACCCTGAATGGTTTGCAGCCACGTTTTCGTTTCGCTGGTCTACATTCCTATCGTAGGGTCTGCTTTCTTCTTCAGTCATTCGTGCAGGCGAAGTATTCCTTATTCCTCCACTAGCATTTGTAAAGGCTGGTGTTACGACCAATCGTCGAAAGCTTTCCTCTACTGAACTCTGAACTAATTCTGCCAGTCTCTCCGACAAGGTTGTGAGCAATCTTCACTCCATGTGTAACCATCTACTCGGATCATCAAGGTTAGGTTGTTCTGCCGCTCTGCTCTCCTCGTGGATTGTGCTTTTATTACTTCTTGGCTTTTCCGCTGCTGCAGGTTCTACCAAAACGTTTTCTATAACACGACCCTTAGCACGCGTTTGTGGACCAACTGGTCTGCAGGGCATTAGGCAAACGGGACATTTGTCGCTCCCCTTGAAATGACTCTCGATACATTTTTTGTGAAACTCGTGTAGGCAGATAGTCACATACGTGTCCACTCCAACTCTCATCTCTGTCTCGCACATCGAGCACACTGCCCTCGTTATACTAAGTGGAGACCGTAACATCTCGAATAAAAGAATAACGTACTATCAACTGAAACGGTATTAAACAACAAAATACTAAATAAACTCAAAAGATACGCTAGATGTCTGCAGCGTCGAAGGTATAAATGTATATTTTCCCGAAATTCTCCTCTGAGATTTAAATTTAAGAAGTTATAGCAAGGTCGCTACAAAGAATTCGATGGTAATCTATTGAATTTTTCCGGACAGGGTGCCGTTCGAAATCAACACACGCTGTTTTCCGGTTTCCTTCAAAAGCAAGAAAATTTCCAACGAATGAGGAAAATTAACTTTCCTTAACTTCGAGTGGATATGACACTCTCCTTAGTTATGTCGTATATTTTCCAAAGCTCTTAGTTTTCAAAAAGGGTTAAAAAAAGTGTAAATTTAAAGAGCAGTTATGCTAGACTAAGATGTTATTACGTCGCCCTTTACCCGCCCAACCAACGATCACCTATCTCCAGCATGGCTCGGGTGATCCCTTCTGACCCCCTACGACCGCATGAACACCTGCAGAGCTAAAAAATAAATGGTTCTACTCCATATTTTCAATCTTATTCATTTTTTTAATAAACCCCTTAAACCTATCATGATAAGAGAACAACATTTCTTAAACTAAAAGAAAAGGATGAAAATTTCTATTAAATGTTTGATCTTAATAATAATAAAAACTATATTATAATAATTCTACAAATTTCTTAATTTATAATCTTTTTTTTTGAAGTGTTCATTTTAATTTTTCTTTTAAGCCTATTGATAATGAGAAATAAAACACAATGTAAATTGTGTGTTTTCGTTGCGCATGATTTCAACGTTTTTTGTTTTTTTTGTTATTATTATCTTTTGCATTTAATTTTGCATATGGAATGTACGTTAACTCATTTACCGAGGTAAATGACTCTAAGACTCTCACTCTGTTTACTCCAGCGTCGAAAGATCGATCTCCGAGCGTTGGCTGTGGAAGAATTTAGCGATTTGGATTCGCTTTGATTATTTTCTTAAAGTACATTCCCCTGTAGTCAGCTTTTTCGTAAATTTTTTTTCTTTTACATTTCCTACTCTAAGCGCACTACTTATTTATCTATTTACATTTATTTTGTATTATTTATTTTTTTGTTTTATCTCAGGAATTGCTGATCGTTTAATTTTACATATCTATATATTTTTTTTTTACAATTGCAATTACAATTACAATTACAAAATTATTTTGTTTTTGTTTAATACATTTTTTTTTTTATTTTCTTTATTTTTTATTCATTTATTTTTTTTACATTTTTTTTTTTTTTTTTCTTCGAATTTATTTATTTTTTGCTTCTCCGATTTTTCTCAGTGCATTTTAAAAAATTTTTTTTTTTATTTTTACAAACTCAATTTATTTCTATCATTTCAAAGCAAGCACGAGATTGAATCTTATTTCTCTTACACATTCTATTTACTCAGCACGGCCGCTAATCTAACAAAACATAATTGCTGTGGCGATTTGCTGTTTTATTGTTTCTAAACCCTGACTAAGGGGTGCTCCGCTGGACGAGATATATTTTTCCGTTAACTCGACGCGTTCGAGCTTTTATTTGTTTCACTGTAGCCGCTGTCGTTCGCGATNTTTTTCACTGTAGCCGCTGTCGTTCGCGATCGAGGCTTCACTGTTTTTTTTTTTTTACTTCTGCTGCTGCTGCTGTTCCTCGAGATCGAGGGCTCTGTTTTATTTCAGCTGCTGCTGCTGATGGCGTTTTATTTCAGCTGCTGCTGCTGATGGCGTGTTCCGCTGGCCCACCTTTAAGTGTGTGTGGGGGGTGCTCCGCTGGACACTACTGCTCTCCTTTCACACGTGTGTATGGGGTGCTCCGCTGGACACTACGGCTCTACGTGCCGAGTTTTCTCCCGCTGCCGTCAGTCGATTTAGCAGCGGCGCTGCCTGGGTCCCGCGCTGTCCGTCGATTTAGCAGCGGCGCTGCCTGTGTCCCGCGCCGTCGGTCGATTTTACACCTGCTGCGGCTGCTGCTGCCGGAATCTCTGCCACTATCTAAAATAAGCGCGTTAGAAATACGCCTGTACCAAACTCCATGAATTATACTACCTAGGCCACTGGCCGATGCACAAACGATTGGCCGGATTCCGGAAACGCCTCCGTGAAGTTGGCTGCGCCGTGTAAGCCGAGCTTTCAGAGGCGACTCTGCTGCAGCTGATCTCACCCAGCGGGTGTACTGCACCTGCAGCCCCTGAAGAATAATTGGCAACGCTAAGTTGTACTTATAAATTTCAGGTGCCTACTTCTAGGCATAATCGTATCTACATCTAAACATAATTCAAACGCCAACAGCTTCAGGTGCCGTTACAAGTAATCCCATAAAATTTTGGAACTCACACAAGGTGGCTATGCCAGGATTGTATCACCTTGCTCTGAAATACTTTTTTACTCCTGGAAGTTTAGCACCATCCGAGAGACCTGCTTCTGATAAAGTGCGTCGTTTGTGACTCAAGGAGTCGAATGACTGATAATCACATAACGCAACGTGTATTCTTAGAATCCATTAATGCCAAATATTGTCACTTAAATAATAGTGCTTTAAGAAACTCATATAATCTGTATTATCCAAAAGCTAGAAACTTATAAGAAGAACTCGAATCTACAAGGCCAACCTTAATGTATAATTTGTTTAATTTCAATAATAATGAAATGTAAAATCTAAAGATCTATGTGTTTTATTTCAATGTGTTTTATATCTATTATTTTTTATTCTGAAAACTTTTTGGGAAACTAAAAAAATATCAAAAACATCGTTTTATCGATATTGTACAGCGGTATATTAAATATCATTTTGATATTTTTTTAATACAAAAAATATCATCGATACGACATTTTTAAAAAATTCGACATCCATAGTTAATAATAAGATGTACCAATTGAATAAAAAGAAGCAAAACTAAATAATCA
Organism: Drosophila kanapiae; assembly: GCA_008042475.1. Classification (NCBI taxonomy): domain Eukaryota; kingdom Metazoa; phylum Arthropoda; class Insecta; order Diptera; family Drosophilidae; genus Drosophila; species Drosophila kanapiae. The sequence continues at coordinate 20,173 of VNJM01002634.1, forward strand.
AATAATTTGCAAATATATACAAGTTTATTGGACTCTCGCTGGATTTAAACACAGGCCGATCTTGCAAAAAGTGGCTCCGGCACCTAGACCTCCAAGCCATACCATTATCAATTCTTTGCCATTACATTACGTTTATTACATACATAATGCATATATGTAAGTGGGGTTTGAGTGCGCGAGGGCGGCAGCACATTTTGAAAGAAATTTCTTTTTTTTGTGATTTGATAGAGCGAGACCCCAAGAACTTGGAAAGTCAACGTGTTTCTGCACCGCAGTTTGATCGGCGATGTCGGGCAAAGAGCAAACTTTTTTTTTTATTTTTTATTATAAGAATTAAGATTACACTGCTAAACGGAGACGAATATTGAAATCGCGTTAATAAATTTTATAAAATCTATTTACATATATCAATAACTTGTTTATTAAGAATTTCACTTTATTTATAATATAAGTCCACGACAATAATTAAAAGATAAAACGATTTATTTATACTCTTTGCTATTACACATTAAGTAAAGAATCAAAATAACAATACAAAACAAGTAAAAATGTATTAAAATAGTAATATTACTATTAATATAAATTTTGAATTAAGAGTTTGTGGTTGTTGAACTCGGTTCAGCTCGCACATAAAGTCCATTGGGCAAAACCTATAACTGTAAATGTTGCGGTAATTGTCATAACTAGAAGTGCTTCAGTTATGATATACAAATCAGGAATCTGTGTCTTCCTGATGTCTTATTCTTGTCTAACATACTTCAATATTTTCGTACCGGATAACTCACAAGCGAGCACACTCGCCTGTAACTGTCTTACAAGTCCGAATTGGCTTATGTAATATACCCAAATACAACCAACGTCATTAACACATATTTACTAAAAATTGGCTTTAAAAAGTAAAGATTTTGTAATATTTAAAATGTTTAAAAAGACTGTGCTGAGCACCACAACAAGATAACTTGCTTGTTTCCGTAATAAAGATCATTTATAATCAAATCAGGTAATACATAAAATTTAATGATTTATTTATTTATTTAAATAATGTTCACCGTAAATGAAGAAATCTCTTATCGTCCGTGCATTTAAGAAGAACCCTCTGAAAACATCAAGGGCTGTATCCTCGAAGTAGAATTAGAATTCATCCACTCAAATTTTGTTTGAAGCCAGACCAATAGCTTTTATCACCCCTAAAAATTAACTAAAGCGTTTGGAGTTCGCGAATAGACACATCACCAAGCCCGCTTCATTTAAGCGTAATATCCTGTGAACGGATGAGCATTGATTTGAATTCTACGCATCTCCAAAAGAAAGTTTTTATACGAATTTAAAAGAATTATTGTAAATAAATTGCATCTTTGTGGCAAAGCGTAAGCCATGGGGGTGAAAGCATAATGTTTTGGTGTGGGAGACTTGGGTCCCATACGCGGATCCATGATACAACAGGACAACGCACCTTGCCATAAGGCCAGAATGACTACTAGGTTTTTAGGAAATGTTGGGGTGGAACCACTCGATTGGCCACCACAAAGTCCTGATATAAACATTATTAAAAATGTGTGGACAAAAGCTGAAACCATTACTGAGGTCACATTGAATTGTAAAGATCTTCCTTTAAAAGACCTTCAAACATTGGTCGATTCCGTTACAAATCGCCCCCAAAAGGTCATTCAATACACATCAAAGAAGACTATATATTTGTTTTTTTTTATATTAATTTCCAGTTTAAAATTAGCTTAAAGTTACATAAGATGCAAAATACTTTTGCCACCCTTTAAGATACTTATTTTTCGGTTTTAATTAAATACAACTTATCTAAATCTGTTATAAATAAGACATTTTTATATTTATTATTGAATACATTGTAACTATATAAATAGTGTACAATCCATAAATATATATGGCGACTGGTGTACATCATTTTGTTTAAATCTATAAGTCAAGTTTTACATATGTATGTTTAGTATATAAGAAATGTACGTTTTCAAGGTCACGAAATAGTTAGGCCGCAGTGGGAGCCATTTGGGTACTTCAACGGAACTATATTTTATATTTTATTCAATTTTGTGCCTTGTAAGATAATAGTATATTTTGGGGGCTACCTACCTATTTTGGGGGAACCTATATATTTAAAAAGCCATTTAATTAAATTTTTTTGATAATACGTTTGCAGTGTCGCTGTAATCAAATGAAGCTCGATCTAATGTCCGTGAAATGCGATGAACAAAAAATAATATGCCTACAATCGAAGGTCGACGAGCTTCGCAATGAATTGTTTAAGCGGAACATCGCGTTGAATGCGTATGATTGCCAATATGAACAGCTAATGGTAAGTTAAGTGTTATGGCCAAGCCTTACATTTAACATATTTGTTTCCCCAATTTTGAAAATACTTGAAACAGTCAACATTGTTGCCCAATACTTTAGATTGTCAAACGTAATGCACGAGTTGTTGGTTAGGCTTATGGTGAAATATTATTTCCGTATCTATATTTTAGTAATCTATTCGTGAGACTCCTCTCGAAATTATTTGTTTATTCGTTGGGCTGAGTGAATACGAATTAATTTTTCAATCGTCAGTGCAGAATCAATTATAATTAAAAGTAATTATGACATGATACTTACATATATATTACATATATATATTACAGAATTATATACTATATTATTACATTTGGCGACGCGATTATCAACACATAATTTTCCAGCATTATGTGAGATGTATCTAGCAGGAATCTGTAATAATTAAATCTTGGTGTATGGCAATTTTAAATTTGGATATGTCCAATATGTCAGTAATTAATACAGGTTGGTGTTTTCTATGATTTTATTTTCGTCTAGAGTATTGAAAACATCAATTTTGGGTAATGTTATTATATCCATAAAATTCATAAGATCGTAAGTGAGCACACGAAGACGGTGTTTTCTGAGTGGTAATTCTTAGTTTGAAAAGGCTGACTTAAAATTTTCAGATAGACTTGTATATCTTTAAATAATTTTGAATTAATGACAAATTGATTGTTATTATTCTGAATTAAATCATAGGATATATCCCATTGTAACATGTGTACATTGTAACTTATTACTAATATTCAAATCATAGGATATTTACCATTGTAACTCCGAATTACTATTTTGTACATGTGCTAGATTCTAGATTGATTTTGTGTTTAGAAAAACTAATATTTGTAACGAAAAAAGTCTGCGTATGAATCATATGTAAGTAAAAACATCTTCGGCATCCTTGTATAAAAAGAAATCATGGTTTGTATAATCCATTATTTCGGATTTGGTTGCTGCTACCATCAGTAATAGGTATATTATTGAATTTATGTTCTGTAATTCGAACCAATTTATATTGCGAGTCCTACGAATCCTTTCTGTTATTTATAATGACCTGATTAGGTAAATTCACTACTTGTTTTTATATCTAGAGTTTAGCTTATTCCTTCCGAGATAAAATTCTCCTTTCTGTGTTTGTTTAATATTTATCGAAAAATATATCAAACGGTCGTTGGGTGGTTATGAAATGAATAGTGAGTGTATTTTTGAGAGAATTGTCAGTGAATAATCAACCAACTTAAGTTCGTCTTTCATGCATCGAGCAGTTTCAGTGATTATTAGACGAACTATGACGAGTTATCGCTTAATGTAAAATTATACCGCATCTTTGTGCAAAATAATCAAATTGGGTAGAAGTAGATTTCTAATAATTAACCTACCATCCTTAGCCAAACCGTAGAACTATGCTAGGTATTACCTTCATTTATAAATTAATCCGTGGTGAAGTGAAGAATACTAACCTAATAGGTCAGCTTCACCAACCAAGTAGAAATACTTGATCCTCTTTACCTTTAGTGTTACGCCACTGCAGTGCACTGTTGAATATCTTATGAAATGCATAAACTATTTAGAGTTTTATGTGCAGACTATACCGATATGTACACTATACACCTCATTAGTTATGATGTCCACAGAAAACGCATCGAATCAGTTCAAAAGAATTTGTGTGTCTTTTCATAGATGAAATTTCCTACGAGATAGTCGTTATCCTAGTCCTATTGTCGCTTAATATAAATTTATACCTCATCTTTGTGCGAAATAATTAAATTGGGTAGAAGAAGAATTTGTATCGGTATTTATCATCAAGGTTTTGGCTAATATTAAAAATCTTGGTTTCTATATTGAGTTTATTTGGAATCTTCTAATTAAAAAGTATTTTGAATTCGTCTCTATACAAATAATAAATTTAAAAACCTTTAAATAATAAACATATTTCATAAAATTTTCCCCTTCTCACCAATTGGAATTTGTACCGGGTGTTTGTTATATTTGTTTTGATTGCAAATTGTACATTTTTTGTAAATATTTTGCCAATAATAAGGTCGGTTTATTTGCTTGTAATTTTCCTCTAGTCTTCTATGTGCTCTTTTGAGAACTTGAGAAGGAAAGTGGCTTATGGTCTGTATAGCTTTCGATGTTATTAACATTATATAAATAATTTCGCAGAGTTTAAAAAGCCCACACTATGGCTAAAAGATCTTTTTATTGTTTGCATATACTTGCTCAGTTTTGGTTAGAGCTTTAGAAATAAAGGTAGTTGGCTTTTCTTCCTGAGAAAGAACAGCTCTAATAGCATAAATTGTTAAAGTGAATTTTTTATTATGATCTGGTTGTACCAATTCGATTTGTACAATTAAATTATAATTGAGTTCATTAAAGGCTCTTACAGCTGAATAGTACAAAAAATACGCAATATTTGCTTAGTTTTGAACAAATTTTCTGTAATAGCCAGTAAGGCCTAGTAAGATTCTTGGGTTCATTGCGATTGGATATTTTGAAATTGTAGAAATTTTTTCAGGGTCAGTTTTTATTACGTTGTGTGAGACAACGTAACCAAAAAATGTTGTTTATAGTTCGAAGTTCAATTGTTTTGGAAAGTATAATAATGTCATCCATATAAACATGACATGTTTTACCGACTTGTTTCCTTAAAATATCATCCATAGTTCGTTGGATTATTCTGCGTGCCTTTGATAGTCCAAATGGCATTCTCTAGAATTCGTATTTCCCATTATTTATTGAATGACCCTACAATTCTCGGTATTAATTTCACAAGGTATATCTGTCCTAAAAGGAATTTGCATATTTATTTTAGAGTGCTCTTCCTTGATAATGCTTAATATAAGGTTTTCCAAAACTTTTCTTTGATTTGAAAGTAAACCATTAACATTATCTAATTCATATTTGTCGGATAATTCAACGGCGGCGTGTTCAGAATTTTTAAATTCCAAACTCATATAGCTTTGATTTGCCTCTTCACCTTCAGTACTGATTTTGGCCTTTTGTATTATTAAATCTGCCTTAATTCCTTATCTCCTGTTTATATTTTATTATTTTTTTTTCCACTAATTCCTTTATAATTTTCATTATCTATTATCTAAAATATTTCCTATTTATTTATTTATTACCTTTTTTTTTATTTTCCTTTTATTTTCCTTTTTATTTTCCTTTTATTTTATAATTCCTTTAAAATTTTCATTATTTATTCTCTAAAATATTTTATTTATTTTATTTCTTTTTTTTTTTTTTATATAATATATATATATTTTTTTTTTATTTGTTTTTACTTTGCTTATTTTCCCGGGTTTTTTTTTTTTAAATTCTTCTCATTCTGGGGCTTTGTAGTCCTTCGCCGGGTGATATCATCCTCCCTCAGTTGATTCCGCACCCTGTTGGACCTTCGCGGTGCCTGTTCACTGATGGTGGAGTCCTTCCGCCCAGTTGGCCCTTCGCTGCGGCGCGCTTCTGGCTCGAGTGACGGAGTCCACTTCGGTGGCTGTGTCCTTCTCCTGGCCTTCT
>VNJM01000319.1:0-11774 GCA_008042475.1 Drosophila kanapiae
ACCCCTTTCGCATCATGTGTTCTCTTTATAATGAATTATATCATGTCCTATGTAGTGAAAAATCATTGTCTTTTAATGTATCTAATATTAAGTTGCATTTATCCTCCCAGCTGTAAATCTTTTCCTTGACCCACCCGATGTGAGACGGAGCATATCGTTAAAAAATTTTCCTACTGGGTCGGGGGAAAGATTTTTTTTTTTACTTAGATTAATATTAGTTTTAATGTTAACAGCCAACTATTTGTTAACTAATATAATCAAATAAATAAAAAAAAATATCAATCTGCAGGATGTTTTCCTACGCCTGAAGGAGGCAAACTTGAGAATAAACGCGGAAAAATGTAAATGTTTTCAAAAAGAGGTGCTATATTTGGGACATCGCATAACAAACCAAGGAATAGGTACGGATCCGGAGAAAGTGGCAGCAATAGCAGAGCTGAAACCACTCGCATCCGTGAAAGAACTGTGACAGTACCTAGGCGTAGCATCATGGTACAGGAGATTCGTACCAGATTTCGCAAGAATCGTAATGCCCCTGAACAAGCTCCTGCGCAAGGGCACAAAATGGGAATGGACCAAGAAACTCCAGGAGGCGTTCGAAGAAGTGAAAGCAAGACTGGTAGCGGATCCAATATTGGCGTTCCCAGACTTTAAAGAAATGTTTGTGCTGCAGACAGACGCTAGCGACTATGATGTCGGTGCGATTCTCACTCAAAACACAAAGGTGGGAGAAAAGGTGATTTATTAAACGGAGTAGAAAAGAAATACTCGACCACAGAAAAGGAATGCTTGGCGATAGTGTGGGCGATTAGGAAGCTGAGGCCTTACTTGGAGGGGTACCACTTCACCACTTTGAGATAGCGTACCGGAAAGGCCAACTAAACGTTGTAGCAGACGCCCTATCGAGGCAGCCACTGCCAGAAGCCGTGCGGCAAATAGAAGAAGCGACCAAAACGGCAGACAACACAAGGCAAAGTTGCTCATGGATCAACGAGATGCGGGACAGGATCCAGAAGAATCCTCAGAAGTTCTCCGATTTCAGGATAGAGGGGCCGGCGTTGTACAGGCACATTTCACACCGAGCAGGCAGCGAAGACGTAGTGTCATGGAAACTGTGTGTGCCACAGACAATGAGGGAAAGCGTGCTACAGGAGAATCACGACTCGCCGTCAGCCGGACATGTAGGCAGTCGGAAAACCATAGCCAGAATAGCAGCTAGATACTACTGGCCCGGGATGCAGAGGGACATAAGGGCATTTTTTTATCATGGACTTTGATGCACTACGGTCAGTACACTCAAGTGGCTTTGATTGGATTTGATGTTTTTTAGGCGAGTCAACTCTTTGTTAAACCAAGGAGGCTTGTTTGAGCTTAACGGATAAATAAACGGAACACAGTCGTTAAAAAAGGACTTCATGGCATTGTAAAAAATATCCATGGCGTTAGCCATGTCAGTGCACATATAGAGATCGGACCAATTAAAATCTGATATAAAATTGTTTAGCCTTTCAAATTCCGCCCTGCGAAAGCAGTGGACCTTTTTCGGTGGCCGGTCAGACAGACCTAAACTCCAAAGTAGTCCCAATATCGATAGTCACATCGAAAATAGGATGATATGGATCTTCGGGCAGTGTCAGTGGCGGAACCCTGACCAAGAAGCGATCTAAAGAATTTCGGACATGGTTGACTTGAGACAGCGAAATGTCGAACACTCCATTAATAAAGTCATGTTGTGCGGTAGTGAAAAGAGTATTTGAAGATTTGGTAGCAGACCAGGTAGCTCCAGGAATGTTAAAATCACCTAAAACTATTAAATGATCTCTATCCGAAAGTCTATTGGAGACCGATTGGATAGCGGAAAGATGGTTCCAATAAATAGGAAGTTCCGACAACGGAGGAATGTAGGAACATGTAATATAAACAAAACTACCTTTGACAGATAACTTTACACACAGGAATTCAAGATCGTTGCATTCCTCAGAGTCCACCGGAGTCCACCGCTATGAGGACACCACCACCTCGGCGGATAGGCCGAAAAAACTGTATAATGTGTAAACAGCTGGAAAAACTTCGGAGCTAAGGATCTCCGACTTTAACCAGGTTTCTGTGAACACAATAACCTGGGATACAAACGGAAGGCTATCAGAATACAATTTATTGAGCTTACTGCGTAAGCCTCTTGCATTCTGATAGGAAATAAGAATAGAGTTTGTTAGTTTTTTGTTGCAGACATAGACGTAGAGGGCACAATGGTCTGGTCTGGCCTAGGAAGACTTATTCCTATAGGCCGCCTTTTTTTTTCTTAGCTTCGAACTCCTTAACAACAACATACTTTGGCCAAAAGCTGTTAGAGCATATTGTGCTAAAGATCTCGTTAGGGACATTTATTTTGAAAGATGAAATATCCCTAGCGTAAGAAAATTTAAATTTATCTACCTTTATTTGTAGTTTTCCGGCTTTTGTCTTGCCTTGAATATAGGCAATAACATCATCAGATGTTTGATCAGGGGAAAGCCGCGAAACAAATATATGTTTCGTAGGGGGTACTACTATGAGTGATTTTGGCATCACAGACTGATTGTCTATTTTGCCAGCTGGAGCCGGTGGTGCGGACCTGTCACTCTGGCGAGTTTTCGAGACTGGGTTCTGCGGGGTCGTTTATTGTGACCCCTCAGCGGACAACACGGAAATTACTTTGGTCGCACCCCCTCCCGCGACACATTCGAATACCGAATCTTTTTTCGCACCCGATCTCAGCGTCATTAAGTTCGTCACTGAGACTGAGGGCGTTGCCGAGGGAGTCTGCGGTTGACTTACGGGGGAGCTGCACACTGGTCCCAATGCCCAAAATTTTTGCATAAACTAGAAAAATCAAGCTACAGACTTGAAACTTGGCACACTATATAGTTATTATATGTGCAAAGTCTGGACAAAATTTTGTGCCGATCGGGTTACGCCTTCCTTTCCGCCCCATAGAAACCCCATAGAAACCACCCTGGGACAAAAAATTTACAAAACATCCATGAAAATTGGGCCAATATATCCAATAAATTTTTAATATATATAAAATAACTTTAGTAAATATCCCCCAATCCGCTATCCCCTCCCGTTCTAACAATCTTCAATTTCCAAACTAAATATTGCATCTTGAACAATTATACTATATTTACTTAATTAAGTTTTAATCATTTTCAACATCTAAATCAAAGGAATAGGCATCGATACATGCAAATGTATCCAAGTCATCTTTATCTGTAGTAGGATAACTATTTAGGAAATCGACATTTGGTGGTGTTAAAAGATTAATAACTTCTAATGGGTAACTGCTGCGTTTTTTGTTTTGATTTACTCTTTCCTAGGTGTGGATGCTGAAAACCATCGGATCTGATGAATCAAGTGCACTACAAAAAACGTCAGTCATGGTGTTTAAGCGACTATTTTGTCTTGCATGCGAACGTCTATCATTTTTATAAATTTTGTTCTGAGCTTCGGATGCATTTTCTCCTTGGCAACCAAGTGGAAGGGACAATGCGGCAACGATCTGGGCCCCATGAGCTAGTACTTTATGTACAGTAGCTGACATTGGATTCCAGCGATATTTCTCTATATATAAAAATGCAGTTTTTGCGCAGAAACTTTTAAATTTTGAAGCATCAATTTCAAAGTTGCTTGAAATTGCTATTAAAATTATTATTAATTATTAATAAAATCATTATCATTTTCTGCTGAAACTTCGCAAGCTAATCTATGCTTTAATCGAGAACGCCCTTTATCATAGCTTAATCGTGGCCGTCCTCCACTATTGGGGGATTCTTTAATATAGTCTGATGGCTGAAATTTCGCTTGAAAACGTAATACAAGAAAACTTTCTTTCTGCGCCTTATACCTTGGAACTATCCGAAAGCATTTTTTTATTCCAGCATAAACATAAGCAACAAAATTCTTAATCCTTTTCTTCAAAGGATCCTCTATATTTTGCTATAAGTTTCCAATTCGATGCTGCAACACAAAGTTGTAAAGGCTTTCGGTATCGCGTTCATGTGCCAACCAATACTCTAGCATTTCTGCATAACATAGGTCTATGTTGTCTAGCAAAGTTTTTTTTTTTTTGTAAAATGGAGTACAAACGAGCAAAAAAGGTTTATGTCATCGTATTATAAATAAATTGAAGAACAAAACTGCATTAATTGTTTTTATAATCCGGCACAATCCAACCTACTTTTGTTCCACGAAACACGAAAAGTTCTAGGTTAAAATTGTTAAATATACAACTCTACAAAATCACATATACACAAAGACAAATCACATTAAACAAATATTGCATTAAACATTTAAATTGTACATGCCTCCACTAATATTTTCCATTTTACTTTGTTTTAAAATGTTAAGTAGAACTTTTTCAATCTTATTTTAAAATGGGCTTTTATTTAGCAGGCAAAAAAGTCAGCGTTTCTGGTCAACGAGAAGATGACTTTCAGGGCCACCAAATTTACCAGGGCTAAGATTTCAGTAACGAAACTGCGATTTTTAAATGCAACGTATATTATTCTAAGGATATAAAATGTTTTTTTTTTTGTATCTTAAAAACAAAAAAATGGGGTTTTGCAAAAATATTGGGCATTGGGACCAGTGTGAGCTGTAGGGAACCGCCTGCCTGCGGTGCGCCAACCGCGGTTTGCGTTTAGGAGACTCGTTCAATAGCTTAAGGCCATTAAATTAAGCATCCAGCGCTACGAGCACATCGTTCGTTTTACGAAAACTACTAAATAGCTCCATAAAACCGCTTCTGGTTTGCCGCATGAAAGACCGCATTTCCCTTTCAACATCGCGACAAGTCTCGCAGCAGTAGTGCAAACCAATATTTTTTGACATATCGTCAACCGTCCGGGCCGTACAACCAATGAACTTGGCGTGCACAATTTTGTTACAAAGCCAACATACGATCGGAAGATCGCCAATAGAAATTGGTTTCTTGCATTGTTTAACAAAGCAGACAGTTACACAAGACATCCTAGGTAATTAGCACTGTACCTGAATTACGTTGAGAGAGGTGCAACGAGTGATAAAGAGAGAGAGAGAGAGGGAAAGAGGGCAACGGAGCGGCTGCGTGTAGTGAAAAAGAGTGCGTGGGAGTGAGCTTCAGAGAGGCTAGCTGCTGTCGCGACGACGCAATCAACGGCTAAACAAAAAAAGCACAAAAAGAAATGGAAAAGTATGTAAAACAAAACAAACAAGGGCAGCACAACTAAATTGGCTTAAATAAATACAATAAATACCCAACACAGAAAGCCGCATGCACACGCGAAGTAAACAGGAACTTTAATAAAATTAAGATAGATGATTTAAATAAAACCCCGGCGGTTTAAAGAAAAGTTTAGTGACAAAATCGAGAGCGCAAAAACAAAAACACGACCGTTCACTTTGGAAGAGAATAGACGAATGATTATATGTAATGATGCGAGGTGTGCCTGAAGTACAAGCCAAGCCAGCTGCAGGCCGCGGGAAAATGCTCACCCAAGTGCCGAAAGAACTATGGGCGACAGTGTGTGTGGACTTCGTGGGACCTCTACCCGATCAAAGCACGGAATCCAAACGCTGTTGGTGTTGATTGACAGCTTCTCCAAGTGGACCGAATTAGTCCCATGCGAGCAGCAACAGCAGAGTCGCTGCAGAAAGCATTCCGCGAGAGAATCATCTCCAGATTTGGAACGCCAAAAATAATAATCACAGACAACGGAGTACAATTCGCCAGTAGGGCTTTCAACAAGTTCCTAGGAGAAATGGGGATACGTCACCAATACACGGCGCCCCACAACCCACAGGAGAACCCGACGGAGCGGGCGAATCGGACGGTCAAAACTATGATCGCCCAAGTCGCCGGACAGGACCATCGAATCTGTGACGAAAAATGGCCAGAAATAATGCTAGCCGTAAATTCCAGCATGTCAGACTCCACGGGCTACTCACCAGCCTTCCTGACGCAATGACGAGAGCCCAGACTGCCGGGCGCCTTGTACGACAAGAAAACCATGGGCACAGGAAGGCAAATCGAGACGCCTGCCGAAAATGCCCAAAAACTAAAAGAGGTTTTCGAAATTGTCTATCTAGGGCAGCCCAGGACCAGGCGTGATACTACAATCTCAGAAGGAGACAGTGGGAGACACGGTCTGGGTCAAGGAACATCACTTGTTCAAGGCGGTCGAGGGATTCGCAGCAAAACTGGCACCGAGGTATGACGGACGTATGGTGTGCTATATTTTAAATCACCAGTCATCTGCATAGTGCAGCATGCGAACACAAAACGAGAGAAGCCGGGACACAACAGCGAGCTGAAGCCACAGGAAGGAGAACGAGATAGGAGGACACCGGAGTGGACTCCGTCACCCGAGTCATCAGCGCGCCGCAGCGAAGGGCCAACTGGGCGCGGAAGGACATCGAGGAGGATGTGGATGGCCGCGGAGAGCAGGGCATGGAGGGTACCACCAGGCGGAAGGACTCCACCATCAGTGAACAGGCACCACAGCGAAGGGCCAACAGGGTATGATCAACAGATGGAGGATAGTATCACCCGGGAAAGGACTCCAAAGCCCTAGGGTGAAAGAAAAAAAGGGGAAGGAAATCGAAGAAAACAGTAAAAAACCAAACAAATAAAAAAAAATAATAATAATAAAATAATAAAATATAAAAAAAAAATATAAAGACCTAAAACAAATATACAAAAAAAAATAAGGTAAAAATTCAAAATAACATGAACATCATTGCGAAATCGAACGATAGAGGCACCAGAGCCAGCACTGTCTCGAGAAGAAAGGAGGAAGACGATACGAGAGTATCGTTCACAAGCAGATAGGCGAGCCGAGGTGAGTAAACGGGAGCTTAAACACCGAAAACACGGAAAAAATATAAAATATACAAAATAATATTAATAATAAACAAAATAAAAACGGAAGAAAAAAGCACAACAAAACAATAAGACCGGGGAAAAAAAGGTGGAAAAAAAATATATATATATGATGTTGTGGCTGAAAAGAAAGAGGGGGGGTCGATTAATAAACGAGGAATAATAGTACATGGATAGCAGGGGAGGGTTACTTGCGAGCGGGGTGCACCCGGTCATGGCGTCCAATAGGCGACAACAAAAGCCATGGCCAACGAGACCCTCGTCCAAGGGCATTGGCAGGTTGTCATCGTCGACCGGCTGGTCCAGCGTGGGGATGTCAAGGCAGGGGAGGAAGGGGGATCCAGGCCGCCGAGTCGGCCGTCCTATATAAGGCGCCGAAATGGGGCGAAAAGATCGAATAATATGTTGCCATAGGGGCTAAATCTATACGGATAGAGATGGGCGATCGCGGGAGGAATTTGTAGCGTCTATCGATAGTGGCGAACTATCGCACGGCGATCGCCAGGGTTGCAGGAAATGTCGAAACGTAACGTAACGCAACGTAAAGTAAACGACATCAGCGGGGAATTAAAAAGGAAAACGAAATGTTAAAAGGAAAGCGGAAATCAGGAGAGCCTGTACGAGCGGGGAAAATTCCACAGGGCGGGAAAAAGGAAAAAGTAGAGCGGGGCGGAAAGGAGAGAATCGGCGGGTTTTGTTTTTCCGAAGGAAGGGGAGAGTGTGAGGAGTTAGATTTGGGAAAACTAAAACTCCCCACAACTTAAAGTGTAGGGGATCGCGGCGGCCAAGGGTAAACAAAGGACGGCCAAGGGTAAGTGAAGGGCGCAGTCTTTGGGCTCCAGCAGCCAAGGGCAAAGCGGTCGTACTGGAGTGGCCAAGAGGGAGACGCCGAGGACGGCCAGACTTTGAACCCAGCAGCCAAGGGCAAAGCGGTCAACCGGAGCCAGGGAAAAGGGAATCGCCGAGGAGTAACGGCGAAATGAGACTTAGGACCCGATCACGCGATGAAAGCCGGACTTTGGACTGGATGGCATGATCGGGCAGGGATAACGGTAAATCGGCTGGCTATAAAAGGAGGAGACGAGCGCAGCGCAGGAGGCAGTACGAGTGCGAGAGTTAAAGCAAAAGCGTGAACCGGAGTCATAGTGAGCGGAATCGAGTGCGCGAAGGAATCGAGATCGCTAAGTTGAGAAGTTTGGGGCTTGAAGTTGCAAGCCATCCCAACTGAGACTTAAAGCTGAGATTGCCGTCGAGTGCGAGGTTGCGAGCAAAGGAGCCGTGCCACGAAGTCTGACGAGAGGCGAATCGGTATCGCGGTACTGTGCCAAGCCGATCGCGGACGACAAACCGGCGAATTCAGTGTGGATACGGGATCAAGGAGACCTTGTACGGTCTCCAAGGCGGTTGCGGGCGATACGGCAGCTAGGCAGGGTGTGCAGACGTCGGTCTTACCCACTTCTGGCAGGGTGTGCGGACGTGAAGTCCTACCCGCCGAAGATCATGGTGTGGGGATCCTTTGATCTGACCCGCCGGGCGCAAGTCGTGGTAGCTCCGTCGCGAGACGTGCATAACAACCGAGTGTCTCGGTGAACCGGCCGCAGCCACAAGCTCATAATACGGCGGAAGCCACGCGTCGCGACCAAAGAGCGCGCAGCTAACAACGTCAGGAGCAAAGGAGATAAACCAGCGGCAGCCGCCGCCAATCAGGAGTTACAGCCGTAAGCGTAGCCATAAGCGTAGCCGTAAGATAAACAAAACTATTTCATTGAAACTAACCCTCTCGTGCGTTATCATTTTGGCGGGAAATCACACAAATAAATTTGGTGGGACGAGCACACGATACACCCTGAGCTAGCCGCGCATATGCGTCGCGAGCAAATTAACGCAGAAAATCAGCTCATTACAAATTTTTTGTTTGCTCACTGTCCTATGGTCTTAGTCGTTTGCTAAGTGTGAACTTAGTATTGTTAGACGTGGAGGGTTGTAGTGGCTAAGGGAATGTATTTACTCTAAGATTTTGTGCTTTTTGAGAATTAGGAATCCTACTGGAATGGTGTGAAAAATTATTTTTGTGAGGAATTGGTTGTGTGTTCATGTATTGGTTGGGTTCGAAATGATATGGTACGTGCCACACATGTTGTAGTCGGGTCTGCTGTGTTGTCTGCTGTGTATAGGTGGGTCTGAACGATTGCGTGTATTGAATTTAATAAGGTTGAATTGGTTGAGAGTGTTGTGGGAAACTTGGTTGATATTGGGTTTGGTTATTTGGATTGATTTTATGTTATTTAAAATTCTGATTAAGTTTTTATTAGGATTTTCTGGATTTTATGTCAATTTCAAAAAAATAATATGTTCGTATATTCCCTCATTTTGTGCAATAGTAATTTACAACATTAAGTCTGTAAAATCATGAATAGCCAAAATAGTGAATAATTGTATTGGTAGTTTTCTGATCAGTACTGAAATTGAATCTCTAATTGCCTGAACATAAATAAGAAAATCAGTTTGATTACCTTTCAGATGCATCTATGAAATCAGCAGCTTGACTTCGTCTTTCCGCTTCTTAGCAGAATGCTCTCAGATTTAATTTGTAAGGTGTCTTCTAGAAGTTCTCTGGTAGCTTGTAGTTCGCCGTTTGGGATTTTAATTCTGCAACTCTCGATCTAAGGGTAAGGCCAATTTCGACGTTCGGAAGTCCCAATGATCGAATTATGTATTATGTGATGTATTCTCTGTTGTTGCACATCATTAGTTTGGTAGAGTGAAATTACATAGTCCACTTTGCTGATGAAGGTGTAGAGGGTTTCTAGATCACCCTTTAATGGCATTATATCTTTTAGCTGCCGACGAGCTTCAGCTAGGTTGTTGTCGTTTAGCGGCACAAGTTGGGGTGCAGCGATATTCGGCTGTGCCATTTTGTTGTCAAGTTGTTATTTTTGTTGTTACACTAAAATACAAGCTTTGTTTTTTTGTTATTTCACTTAATTAAGTTTTAGTGTTTTTGCCTTTGGACTTATGGTTTTTCATTTTACTTTTCTTTCTACTTTTTTGCTGGACAGCCGAATTCCAATTATAATCCAAGTTGAAGAGTTTTGAAATGTGTTGCGTAATTATAAACGAGAACTGGACTATACAATTTAAATTATTTTCAACTCGTGGCTGTTTTTTTCGGATACTTTGTATCCTACCGACTGCGTCAGTTAAATAATTTAGTCGAGTCGAACAAATGTCCCGTCAAACAACTTACGACAACTCTGGAGGCTAACCGAGAATAAGAAAACGCGGAGTTTTAGTTATCTGTTCTTTATGCATTAGTTCTCTGCTTAGGACTGAATTTATGAGTGAAAACTATTAATTCAACTTCCTTTTGTTTAGAGAAGTTTGGGAGCGAGATCGCCTGCTTGGGATATTGGTGTTTCCATTATTTGAGAGTGGGGCTGCAACGCAGAGACCAACACTTATTGATTTCCAGAATTGTTTGTTATTTAAAAGCGAGATTGCTCGCGCCGGATGCTCCGGATTGTTTACATTGACTTTAGAGTGGAATAGCCCACACTGCATATTCTTATTTCTTAGAACAAAGCTGAATATTTTAATATGTCACTTATTATTTTATTATTATTTTTTATTTTTGATTTTTTATTACAATTATTATTATTTGTTTTTGTTTTTACAATTTTAGTTTTAAATAAATATTTCAATTTCAATTTCAATAATTTTGCTATATTTTTCAATATCATTTTCAATTTTGTTTAAAGCTAACAAATTTTTTACTTAGAGTTTAGACTTTTTAACTATCTTTACAACTACAATATTCTATATTTTGTTTATTTAATATTTATTTGCTCATTTTTATTTACATTTAATAATCCAAGAAAATAGTAAAACTTGGCTCAATGGGCTTAAAGAATAAAGATAAAATTAAGACTGATGCTTCGTGGTTACTAGCGTAATACTAGGAAGGGAAGGACCTGTCAGCACGCGGATGTGCGATATACGATTTGCGAATATTGAATTTGTTTGTTGAATGAGAGATGAGTGCATCGATCATTTTAATATCTGCTTTTAAATGCAGACGGTTGGTCGCATAGAAAAAAGGTAAATTATAAGTCATTTTTAAGATTTTATTTTGAGCAAGCTGTAATTTATTTATATGGGTCTAGGCACTACAGCCCCAGATTTCAGATCCATAAAGCATTATGGGTAAAAATATTTGTTTATATATTGTCAGCTTATTGTGATTTGACAGATTTGATCTGCGATTTATAAAAGGGTACAATATTCGGATGGTCCTATTTATTTTGTCAATGGTATGACTTATGTGACTATTGAAAATAAGTTTTTTGTCAAAATTAATGCCAAGATACTTTATGGAGTTTTCCCATTTAATGTCAGTGTTATTTGGTTTAAGTTCACTATTTGGCAGAAAACACAGTTTCCGTTTTTTGGTGAAGAAAATTGATTTCGTTTTTGAGGCATTTATTTTAATTTTCCATTTATAAAAATAAGAAGATATTGCATCTAAGGACATTTGGAGCTCCTTTTTGTATCGAATTATAAGTAGTGCCAGAGCTAAACAGGGCTGTGTCGTCGGCAAATATAAGTGTATGACATCTTTGAAATAGGGGGATGTCATAGGTGTAAATGTTATAAAAAACTGGTCCGAGCACAGAGCCCTGTGGGACACCTGCTTTGATTAGTTTTTTATTCGAATTGGTACCATCAAGACTGACGTAAAAGTACCTATCTGAGAGAAAACTTGGGATGATCTTTGTTAAATATATTGGGCTGTTACAAGTGATGAGCTTATGGATTAGACCATGGTGCCAAACAGTATCAAAAGCAGCTTCTATGTCAAGCGTTACCATGCCAA
>VNJM01002437.1:0-12003 GCA_008042475.1 Drosophila kanapiae
AACAAGCCAAATAGCAAAAAATGCAGTAACTGCGGAGGAGACCACACAGCAAACTACAGAGGCTGCCAGGTATACAAGGAGCTAAAAACTCGGATCATTCAAAGAGTGTAAACATCACGATCTCACCACACACTATTGATACCCTCACCAGGAGTCTTCTTTTCGTCAGCAGCCCGATCTTCACTTGGTAGTTCCACTATAACTAAAAATGTAAGCTTTGCAAGTCTTTTGAAATCGGATCACGCGAGCCCTGCCTACAATGTCCAAATACCACCTACAGTCCCCTACCAACCTGCAGAGCACACAGAAAATAAAATGGAAACGATGACACTCAGGTTGCAACAAAGTATGGATGCATTTATATCTTTTATTTGAACCACCATGCAAAATATGTTGGCCAATCAAAATATTTTGATTCAGATGCTCCAAAGCACCTTATTAAAATAATCAATGGCTTCCCTGCGCATTGCACTGTGAAATGCCAACGGCGTTTCACGGCACAAACTTGAGCTAGCACAATTTATGAACGACAATGAAATCGACGTAATGACAAACAAATACAATCATGATTACAATAACAAACAATTACAATTTCCAAATCCGAGGGTATATGTTTTATTATACTAATCATCCTAATAGAAAGGCCCATGAAAGGCACTGGAATCCCTATTAAAAACCGCATCAAGCACGACTTCCACAACACGTTTGCTACTGACTACTTGCAAGCCACATCTTTGTTGGGTTGCCACAATCTAGCTCTAGCAGCGGTATACTGTCCTCATCGATTCACGATATCCTAAGCCCAATTTATCGCCAACTTCAACTCAATAGGCAACTACTTTATAGCAGCAGGAGACTATAACGCCAAGCATACGCACTGGGGATCTCGCCTCGTGACGCCGAAAGGTAGACAACTGTATTACGCAATTATAAAACCTAGCAATAAACTCGACTGCGTTTCCCCTGGCTCACCTACACACTGGTCAAGTGACCCCAGAAAACTGCCAAATTTGATTGACTTCGCAGTTACAAAAAACATCCCACGAAATCTGATTAGCGCCAGTCCTCTCTCGGATCTATCATCAGATCAGATGTCATGCTAACCTCTAACAGCACAAACTGGCTCAAATTAAAAAAATACGTTAACGAAATAGAGCAGCTAGTCCTTGCACAGCGTCGTCCCCGGCAGTTCCCGGCAGGCGCGAATGGCAATTACATCCATGTGAAGTCATAAAAATTATAAAAGGCTGCAATCTAATAACTCCTAAAATGTTCCTTGAATTCCCTCTATGCACTGTTGGTACCATATGCCAGCTATTCAACGCGATGACACGACTGGGCTGCTTCCCAAAGAGATGGAAAAAGTCAATCATCATAAAGATACCAAAACCTGGAAACAACCACACGCTCACCCGCTTATACAGACCAATAAGTTTCCTTTCGTTTCTATCAAAACTCTTCGAAAAATGCCTCCTAACCCGAATCTTACCATACCTTTGAAGATACATAGTATCCCAGCACATCAATTCGGCTTTCACGAAAAATATAGATCAATCGATCAGGTGAACCGCATAACATCAGAAATCCGAAGTGCATTCGAAAATAGGGAATACGCACTGCGGTATTTAAAGACGTCTCTCAAGCATTCGACAGAGTATGGCTTGACGGCCTAATGCATAAAATCAAAACAATGCTCCCTAATAACACGCACAAACTCTTTAAGTCTAATCTTTATAACAGGATAGTTTCTGTGAGGTGCAATACTTCCATGTCAGCTGAACACAACATCGAAGCTGGTGTTCCTCAAGGCAGCGTTCTCCGGCCAACTCTATACCTACTCTACACTTCTGATATCCCTACGAGCAGACAACTGACTATGTCTATGTTTNCGATCTAAATGTCCACAACAAGCTTCAGCGCAACTTGAAACCCATCTAGATGCAGTAGAGAAATGGATCTCAGATTGGCGTATAAAAGTAAACGAAAAAAATGTAAACACGTAACCTTTACCTTAAATAGACGAAATTACCCAAACCTCTTCCTCAGTCAAAAGAAATAACGTATCTTGGCGTACACCTTGACAGAAGGCTTACCTGGCGCAAGCATATTGAAGCTAAACGAACTCACATAAGGCTGAAGGCTAACAGTTCTTTGGCTTATAAACTCCCGGTCCCCCCTCAGTCTGGACCTCCTCTACAACACCGTTTTGAAACCAATCTGGACTTATGGCTCTAAGTTGTGGGGGAGCAGCAGCAACAGCAACGTAGAAATCGTGCAGAGAGCCCAAGCAAAGATCCTGAGAAATATCACTGGGGCACCGTGGTACGTTCGGAGTGGAAACATTCAGAGAGACTTGAATATACTCCCCGTCCGATATGTAATAGCGCAGCAAATAGAAAATTACTACACAAAGCTGACAACTCACCCAAAATCACCTCGCTAGAGCATTAACGTTGGTATGCAACCGTTCCCGCCTTCGTCGTAACGACCGTCCCATCCAGCGTCAATTATTAGGACCTTCTAACATAAATACAGTTTAACAAACTGTTAGAATAATGTAGTACTTTAAGATTTTAATAAAAAAAAGGGTGTTTTTTTTAGCCAGCAAATGGCCAAATTTTAATTTAAAAAATTTTTCTGGAAAAACTTGGGAGCTACAGATTTTCAGCTATAACTAGGATGTTGTGATGCGACTACAATTTAGAGAGTTTTTAGAATTTGTATATAAAATTTAAAGGGAGTATAAATAGATCAGACTTACTAAGACTTCTTTATACATTTTTGTATTCCTAGCTTTGTACTCCCTCAACACAACACACACTACCCAGACATCTATTTTTATTTTCTTTTCGGCTCTAAATTTGACTTAAATATAGTCTATTATGTCTTTAAATGTTTGAGAAGGGGACAGCCCAAAACAAATGTCTGCTTTGTAGGTGATACCGCAGTAAGGGTTTTTGGCAATAAATACTGATTGTCCAAATTGCCATTAATATTCGATTATATATACAGACATCCTTTATATGCAGTGGCTCTGCAATAATGATCAAAAACTGCTGTCATCACTGATACCATATTCTGCGTCGAGATTGACTTTTCTTGGTTTCATACTAGAAACTGAGCAAAAAAAAAACTTTTTCTGTAACTGTTTGATAAGGTTTTGATATATACCGTATTAAGGTAACCATACCTATAAATATTTTAGAATTGATTCAGACTTGTGCTGTTGGGCTCTTTTAAAAATGTAAAAACCCCAAGATGTACAAGCTATAATTTCATACTCGAAATTTATGAATACGAAATAGAAATACATTGAACAACATTTAGAGAAAAACAGAGTATTCTGTACGAATTGTTCAAAAACAGAAGTGGTCCAAGGTTGCTCCCTTGATCAACACCAGAAGTCATTTGAATTAGATTTAAAATTAAATATGCCTCTCTCTGATAATAAGAAATCTCTCCTATTAAGAAATCCACTTACGGATGATTTGTTAAACTTGTATCATTAGGGTACATTTTTTCTAGTAGCGAAAAGTTAAATTTCGACTGAGTCAAAGTTTTTATACCCTTACAAAGAATACTAATTTAGTCCGCTAACTAGTTCTTATAGCAGAAATATAAGAGACTAGTTTACGTAGAAGCCGAAGCACAGACAGAAAATAGAAATAAATGCAAAGGTTCACGGGTGCACACATCTTTTTAATGATATATTAGGTCAATTAATTTTCAGAGAATATTATTGATTAAGCGTGATATAATAATTTACATGTAACAGTTAATGTATATCATAAAGAAGCCCATAGTTCCGACCAGCTAAGATCCTTATTTCCAGAAAATTCCTCATACTTAATACTGTTTTTACCAAAGGTTAAATTTTTAAGTTGAGAGGTATACCTTGTTTTTTTTTTTTTTTGTTGTTGAGCAGGGTATTGCATGAGCCATCTCACTAGAGCCATCACCCCGTTCTTCAGGGGGTTCAGGGGTTCGATTGCCTCGGATTCGGCCTTTCCTGCAAATGCCATTGTTGGTAATTCCCGTCTTTACAGCATGCGTCGCAGAAAAACATTGACTGAGAAGATTCGTAGGATTTATGTGGCCATATGCTGTTTTGACTCGGTAACTTATAGGACAGCCTTATCGCAAGGTCTGTACAGTAGTAGTTGAGAACTATCGATAGTGGGCGCCATAGATATTCGACGAAGGTCAAGTTAAAGCCATCGATTGGTTGATAGTGCCATCGATAGTGGAAAAAATTAGTTTTTATCAAAAATTATAGTTTACATTAACCAATAGTTTGATTAAAAAATAAAAGAATATTAACATTTTTCTCTTCGAGCCGGGTTCGCGTTTCCGATTCTACGGATGTAGTAGGAATGCAGCAGTATTTCATAAAACGGATCTTAATACTTGGAAAATCCTTTTGATTCACCTGGAATAAAAGTAATATATCTATAATAATAAAATTTACTCCCGCGTTTTCGCGGGCAAATTAATTTGCGAATCTTTGATGGCGATGTTTGCCAGCTCATTTTCAAAAAAATGTTGATGCTTGTTCCGTGCTTAAGATATGTTGAAATCCATTTTTTTTAAAGCTGGGATTATACAAATTATAAAATAAAACTTTGGCGATGGAAAAAAGAATGTTCCAATCAATTAATATTACTCGCCATGATCTGCAATATTTTGCGAACGGTGATTAGTTTTGTTCAACAGTTTTTTTGTAGCCAAGAATGCTGTTTTTAGTTAGCTTAGTTTAGTTAGAATTGTCAATTGATGTCCACAAGACACATGTATTAGATATATCCACAAAAATTTTGAAATGTTATTGATAACTTGGCCAAAGTTTTCTTAAACTGATTAGGCACATCTCGTGAGTCTCGCTTGGCAGTTTGTATCTAGGGTCCGATACCTGAGTGTATTTAACAAATCCCTAATTTTTTACGATGTTGTAGGGCTTTACATCTTTCGGAAACATCTTAGGTAAGGCTTCTTCAGTGTTGGCCTTTCGCTTAGAATTCGACTCGTACAAGACAGCACTTTTAAAGTAGGATGCAACAGAGTGCGTACTAGATTTGCAACTGCTACTTGATGAAGCAATTTCGTTACTGTTCGCAAGCCCAGCTGGTGTGCAGGAGTGTGAGGTCTGATTTATTAATTTCCTAGCCAGGTTGAAATCTTTTCAAGTGGTCGTGCAATTTCGATGTATTTCGCTAGCTTTGTACTCTTTGCCGCAGTCAAGGCATTTGTAATTTTTTTTAGTGCTCTGCTTATTTACAGAAGAACCGCTTTCAGGGTCTGTGCTGGCGCAATCGCAGTCCTGCTTCATCGTCCTTAAGCATAGTACATATGCATACCTTTTTTTTTTTAAGTGATCCATATCTATTTGTTTTTTTTTTCTCAGAAATTGTTGACAATATCACACAGATTAAAAAATAAAACCCATTATTTTTCGAAATGTGAAACACCATCGATAGTGACATTGATTGTTCTCCACCTCTACTGGAGAGTATATGCCCGCCCCTTATATATATATATATAGTTGTCAGGCCCCATTAATGAGTTCCTTTGATATCTGGGCAAGTTTGTGCTATCGCGGGCGTCGGTCTGCTTTTATGCAGGTTCTCCATTGATGTTTAGGTGAACACTTTCGCCGACTCTTATGGTGGTTGAAGTGCAGCACCCAAAGCGTCAAAATACTTTGCTCTCCTCCACTCGGCGGGTTGACTATTACTGTCAGCCCTCCTCCCCTTTCTTGTCATTCAGGGCGTCCTTTTCCTCGGTGTGATACTTTTTAAAGGTCCACCGCCCTTGCTACGATTTTCAGAAGCGCACATAAACCACCCTCCTTGGGTAGCGTATTTGCAATGTGTAGGACCTTCTAATCTGCTGCCAGGACCTCTGGATTCTGCCTATGAAGTAGGAAAGAGTACCTTTGACTTTGATATATACGGTATTAATTCCCTGTATACCACCTCCCTGTATACCATCTCCCTGTATACCACCTCCAGCACCTACCCTTCCCAAAATGCTTCCAACTGGCGACAGTTTGTGTCTGTCACTTCAGGGATGGGTCATCAATGCACTTCCGAATTTACAGCTGGGAGTTTTGTTGTCTTCATCTTATTAGCGAGTCCGCTTGTTGGCCTCATCTTAATTTTTAGAGCCTCCTTTTATAGCGTCTTCGCCTTCACGTTTTCGCAAGAACTCTTCGGTCCTTCCTTGTGCAGGGATCCGGTACCTGGCTAAGGCGAGCGGAGAAGAGTCCTCATCTCCTTTGCACGCTCCAGGTGCGAGTCTGAATCGATAACGGCACCCTTGCATCTTAGCTAGCATTTTGAATTCGTCGTAGCACTAGCGTTACAACTGGTATGATTTGCTTCTGTCATTTCAGAGGGGATGCTAGTAATATATCGTTGTGCTCATGAGATTATTTCAGATGATGAGCGTTAGTTGTTAGTATGTAAGGTAGGAGTAGTATGCAAAGTATAGGTAAGCATTGCGAGGAAATTAACTACTGGTGTGCTCCCTGAATGTTTGGTTGCATGCCTACTAAGTTAGGTTAAAGTCAAAGTTAAAGCTTTTAGTTTAGGAAGTCTATATACGTTTGAGGTTGAGGGTTAAAATTTGCACATAAAAGTCTAAAGGGTTCATGCATTTCATAGTATGTTCAATGTTCTAAAAAATCGTTTACTTATAAAAATATTTTACAATGTGTTTGAATTTAAAAATAATGTTTGTAATTATTAAATTAAAACTATTACAATTTTTCTAAACTTCTTTACCCAAGGAAATATTAAATAGGCAATGCTATTCATCATCCTTCTCCTCTTCTTTATCATCATACTGATCTGCGGTCTTCTATGACCCTTTATCGGGACATTTAAAAAAAAATAAAATTTTATCAAAAGGGGTTTCTTTTTATTTTTTTTTGCATCTTTCCTTCAAACATAGACTTGAAATCAATGCTCTATGAAATACGTCTGTAATAGTAGATATGCGACTTCATTTTCTGGCATTCGACTTTGTATCACATTTATATATTTGGTTTCGCGCTTTTTACGCATTTTGATCCCGCATCGTCGGACTTTAACTTTTTTCGACCGCATTGGGATATATTCGCTTTCTATTTCTCAATAGCAACAACTAAGCTAGATGCAAGCCACAGAAAGTGATTTGATTTGAAGAGCTTTAACATGCGATTATACTTCGGCAAGTACTTTTTTACAGAAGCGATGAATTGGTTCACTTTTTTAAAATTATATTTATTAAGTCTTCACTCAGGCAGTTTTCACCAATATTTTCTCTAATATAAGTTTTTACTGTGGCCGATTTGCATTTGTTCTTCCTCCACACCTCTAGGAGCACTGCATGCGTGAACTTAAGCACACCTGCAATAATGTAGGATTTTCCGGAAACTGGCAAAAAACATTAAAACCACTTTATTATTTATACTTTGGTTAGTAACATCCAACTTGAACCTTGGTGATTAGTAGTGCTATACAGAAGAAATACTCAAAAACACATAGGGACAATTGTTAGTATATGCCTAAAAATACACACGAACTACACATTTGACATCTCAAAAAGAACACATTACTATCGAAAAACACGTATTAACATTTAATATACATACCTTTACCTTTGGCTAAGGATTGTAAGTTAATTAGCAAAAGGCTACTTGTATGAAGGGTAACCTTCGGTCTAAATCCCAGTTAAAACCGCGTAAAGCGAATATTAAAAATACTCTAAAATAGGACAAACTTGTGAAGTTTACAAAGTTTTTGTAACATGAAGGCCATCGAATTCCTTCGACCATCGCTTAAGAAATCCCTGGCTTTATTCACAATGCACGAAATATGATCGATAAATTCAAGTTTAGGATCTAGGCGGATGCGAAAATCGTCGACCAGAGTGATTCTTTCAGCATATAATTCGCAAGCAAGATAGAATGTCATTAACATGCAGTTAGAGCCATTTAAGCTTAATTAAAGAACGAGACACCATGTTTAAAAGTTATTGGGATCTGTCTGTATTTAGCGGAGTCGACTGCTTTACTGAAATTAGTATAAGTTACATCTGAAAATGTTTTTGGAAGCCCTTTATTATAAAAGCAGTGAGCTGTGAAAGATTGGTTGTCTGTGATCTTCGCCTAATAAATCTATGTTGACATGGAGAATAGAATGATCTACAAAGATGTTGCAAATAGGGAGTGACTGAGTTTTCAAAAAGATTGGAGATTGCTAAAAATTTAGAAAATCCTCTATAATTGTTGGCATCCGTTTTTCTGCCGTCTTTATGGAGAGGAATAACAAATGACTTCTTTCAAATAAGGGTAAAGTGGGAGGTTTCTAAGAATAAGGTAAACAATTTGGGATTGCACAAGGCATAGGCACAGAAACTAAGCACACAGCCTGGTATTCCATCGGGACCTGGCGTATAAGGTGGCTTCGCACGTTGACAAATTTTGGTTAACTAGGACTGAAGATTAGGTTCGATTTGGGTATTCTGTATGAGAAGGTTCATACAAAGGTTGAACAATAGACATTCAGGTTTCTTCTTAGCAAATGGTCACGATATTTGGTTAGCCAACATTGGCTAGGATGAGTAGAACTTTTACCCGTAAAACTGTTACAGCAGTTGCATGATTTCTATGGACAGCCTTTGTGGCGAATCAAGTGAAGAAAAACAGCAGACAATGGTCTCATGTGCGTTCCGAGCACAGATCCAGCTGTCTAATACGTTTCTGAATTCTGACGGCGTCATTACATCATGCGGTCGTTTGACAGCATCCAAGTCGCTATCCTATGATGACCACCATTCTATCCTGTTAAAATCACATCAAACTTTCCGATCTTCTGGTGATTTTAACTAACCGTATTTCCCTTGTAGGATCCACTCAAGGTAGGTCCATTTGGTAAGGACATTTGTGTATTTTCGTGTGTTTTTGTACGAAGGCCATACATTTAGAAACCACGACCAATCTGACAACAGAAAAATATCTCGCGGCCTTGTCAAGATTCACGGTCAGGCGAGGTTGCTTTTTGCTCTCCACTCCGATAACAGAAATTGGGGCAACTTCAAGAAGATCCAGGAACCAGGAACCTCAACGATGTCTCATGATCCTTTCGATATCCTCTCGATCACTCCAGGGCATTTCCTGATATGCGGACTTCTTCTTACGCCCGGCGAACCTCAAATAACCTGCGAAGCCAGTTCTATCCTAAGCCGGTGGCATCGACTCAAATCCCTCAGACATCTTTCACCAGAGGAGCAACTGACAAATTCCATTCCACAAGATAACAATGCGCAAATTCGAAAAACGAACAAGAGAAGACATTGTGCACCCCGACAATGCAAGCTATCACACATTAGCAGAAACCACCGTCTTTTTGACCGTCCATAACGTCGAATTAATGGGTCATCTGCCGTACAGTCCTGACTTGGCACCGAATGACTTCTTTTTATTCCCCCATATCAATGCGTGGTCAACGATTCTCTGGCCAGAAGGTGTTGCATTCAAAAAAAAACACCCTTTTGGAACGAGAACCTGATTGGGAAAGGTCTCCGACAATTGGTATGAGTGCATGCAAAAGTGTATAATTCTTGTTGGATAATCTTTGAAGAACAATACAATTATTTTTGATGAAAAATATTTTAATTTTAATGATTAGGCCAGAAATATATATATAGCAACCGTCGTATAATCTATAATATAAAAATGAGTCGCAAAATGTGTTGGTAAGCGTATAACTCAACAACGCCTGGACCAATTTGGCCAAATCTTTTTTTAAAATGTTTAACTAAATCGTGGTCAATTTAAGCTTTATTGCTATGGTATAAAGTTCATATTAAATTACAATCAATCACTGTTGTCTAAGCAATGTAGGTGTGTTCCTAACATCAAAGATCATATCTATCAAAACAATGTGCGTGTGTGCTTTGGAGCACAGAATACATAGTTGGAGGAGTTTAATGTCGTGTTCCGAAAATCGCGTTTCTTTTGTATTAGTTTCGGCACGCGTGATAAAATGCATCAAAATGTATCCATCGTTTCACTGCCAGCGTTCCTCATTTAGCGCAAATTCATCGGCGCAATTTTGCTTGAAGGTGGTCGAACAGCCCATTCAGCATTAAAATTGCCATTAAATATGCAGAGCAATGAAACTCCAGCATGAAACTCTGCATTTTTTTTTTTTTTTTTTTTATGGACGTCACTACGGTCAGTACACTCAAGTGGCCCTTTCGATACCAAGCACGTGCTTGTTAGGGTTAGGTGTTAGTAGACGCGATAGGAGAAAGTATAGGTAAAGTTTGCGATGAAATTAACTACTGACGTGCTGCCTGAATGTTTGGTTGCATACGTAGTAAGTTAGTTAGGATTAAAGTGTATAGTTTGGGAAGGCTGTCTACGTTAGAGGTTATTGGGTACATCTCATTGTAATTAGCGCACACAACTCTAAACGGTTCATGCACTTCATAAGATGATCTACAAAGGCGCAAAACTAAAGGTAAAAAGGATCTAGTATTTCTACTCGGTACGTGGAAATTTAGCTGACCTATCAGGTCAGAACTCTCCACGTCACCACGGATTAAATTGTAAATAAAGGTGATACCTAGCATGGTTCTACGGTTGGCTAAGGATGGTAGGTTTATTAGTAAAAGTCTATTAGTATAAGAGGGTAACCTTTGGCCTTAATCCCAGTTAAAGTTGCGTAGAGCAAAAAGTAAAAAGTTCTTTTGGACTGATTCGATGCGTTTTCTGTGGACATCATATTGTGGATTCCAAACGCACGAGCCATACTCCAAGAGAGGACGAACTAATGAAGTATATAATGATTTTGTTAAATAAGTGCCATCGAAATCCTTCGACCGCCGCCTTATAAATCCAAGCACACCCCTGGCTTTATTTACCATGCACGAAATATGATCTATAAGGTCGAGTTTTGGATCCAGGCGGACGCCCAAATCGTCTACCAGGGTGATTCTTTCCAAAGAGCATCCGTTTAGCATATAAGTCGCAAACATGGGAGTGACATGTTATTAGCTTGCACTTAGAGCCATTTAAATTTAATAAATTAACATGGCACCATGTTTGAAAGTTATTCAGATCTGTTTGTAAATCCGACTGGCAAGAGCTGTCTTTATACTGCACACAAAGCTTAACGTCGTCTGCGTACATGAGCACTCTAGAGTTAGCCAAAACTTCGGGCAGGTCATTAATAAATAATGTAAATAATAAGGGACCCAAATGGCTCCCTTGCGGGACCCCAGAGGTAACCCGGAGAACATTAGAAATGTTGTTTTTAAAGAGGACTTTCTGCGTCCTGCCAATCAGATAACTTGAGATCCATTTAAGAAGATCAACAGGAAAACCCATTAAATCAAGTTTCCTGACAAGAAGGGAGTGATTAACGGAGTCAAATGCTTTACTGAAATCAGTATAAATTACATCTGACTGAAATTTCTTTTGGAAGCCCTTTATTATAGATGAAGAAGATCAACAGGAAAACCTATTAAATCGAGTTTCCTAACAAGAAGGGAGTGATTAACGGAGTCAAATGCTTCACTGAAATCAGTATAAATTACATCTGACTGAAAGTTATTTTGGAAGCCCTTTATTATAAATGAAGTGAGCTCCAAAAGATTGGTTGTTGTTGATCTTCGCCTAATAAATCCATGTTGACATGGAGAGAAAACTGATCTACAAAGATGCTGCAAATGGGGAGTTATCGATTTTTCGAAAAGTTTTGGGATGGCTGACAACTTAGAGATTCCTCTATAATTAGTGGCATCCGTTTTGCTACCTTTCTTGTGGAGAGGAACAATAAATGATTCCTTCCAAATAAGGGGAAAGTTGGAGGTTTCTAAGGATAAGGTAAACAATTTTAGAAGGGGATTGCACAAGGCCTCGGCACAGTACCTAAGCACACAGCCTGGTATTCCATCGGGACCTGGCGCATAAACTGGCTTGACACGCTGTAGATCCATAAGAAGAGAACTTTC
>VNJM01001862.1:0-32279 GCA_008042475.1 Drosophila kanapiae
ATTAGTTCGTCCTATCTTGGAGTATGGCTCGTGCGTGTGGAATCCACAATATGATGTCCACCGAAAACGCATCGAATCAGTCCAAAAGAACTTTTTACTTTTTGCTCTACGCAACTTTAACTGGGATTCAGGCCGAAGGTTACCCTCTTATACTAGTAGACTTTTACTTATAAACCTACCATCCTTAACCAACCGTAGAACCATGCATGCTAGGTATCACCTTTATTTACAATTTAATCCGTGGTGACGTGGAGAGTTCTGACCTGATAGGTCAGCTAAATTTCCACGTACCGAGTACAAATACTAGATCCTTTTTACCTTTAGTTTTGCGCCATTGTAGATCATCGTATGAAGTGCATGAACCCTTTAGAGTTTTGTGCGCTAATTACAATGATATGTACCCAATAACCTCTAACGTAGACAGCCTTCCCCAACTAAAAACTTTAATCCTAACTAACTTACTACGCATGCAACTAAACATTCAGGCAGCACGTCAGTAGTTAATTTCCTCGCAAACTTTACCTTTACTTTCTCCTATCGCGCCTACTAACGCCTAACCCTAACAAGCACGTTCTTGGTGTCGAAAGGGCCACTTGAGTGTACTGACCGTAGTGCATAAACGTCCATATATATGGATCTTCGGGCAGTGTCAGTGGCGGAACCCTGACCCAACTGACTCTGGCCGGGTCAGAGACAAAGCAGAGATCAAGCAACCGATCTAAAGAATTTCGGACATGGTTAACTTGAGACAGCGAAATGTCGAACGAGCCATTAATAAAGTCATGTTTTGCGGTAGTGAAAAGAGTATTAGAAGATTTGGTAGCAAACCAAGTAGCTCCAGGAATGTTAAAAACACCTAAAACTATTAAATGGTCTCTATCTCTATAAAGTGTAAACAGCTGGAAAAACTTCGGAGCTAAGGATCTCCGGCTTTTTTGTGAACACAATAACCTGGGATACAAACGAAAGGCTATCAGAATACAATTTAGGGAGCTTACTGCGTAAGCCTCTGGCATTCTGATAGGAAATGAGGATAGAGTTTGTTAGTTTTTTGTTGCAGATATAGACGTAGAGGGTACAATGGTCTGGTCTGGCCTAGGAAGACTTATTCCTATAGGCCGCCTTTTCTTTTTCTTAGCTTCGAACTCCTTAACAACAACATACTTTGGCCAAAAGCTGTTAGAGCATATTGTGCTAAAGATCTCGTTAGGGACATTTATTTTGATAGATGAAATATCCCTACCGTAAGAGAATTTAAATTTTTCTACCTTGCCATCTGTAGCCGGTGGTCCGGACATGTCACTTTCGGGAGTTATCGAGACTGGGTTCTGCGGGGTCGTTAATTGCGACCCCTCAGCGGACAACACGGAAATTACTGTGGTCGCACACCCTCCCGCGACACAGTTGGATACCGAGTCTTTTTTTTTTTCGCCCCCGGTCTGCGGTGCGTTCTTTGCAGAACTTGTTTTCCTGCGCGAACGCCTCCTTCTCCTTCTCGAGTTCCTCGCACTCATCCGTTTTCTCCATTACCGATTCTAAATCCTCACATTTGTGAGCTTGTAAGGCGAATCGTAGGTCCGGGGTACAATTTTAGCTCGGCTTTGAAGTCTCAGTTGGGATAGCTTGCCACTTCAAGCCCCAAACTTCTCGACTTAGCGATCTTGATTCCTTCGCGCACTCGATTCAGCTTCCTATAGCTCCGGTTCACTCGCTTTAATTCTCGCACTCGTACTGATCTCTGCGCTGCGCTCGTCTCCTCCTTTTATAGGCTGCCGAGTTCCCGTTATCCCTGCCCGATCACGCCATCCAGTCTAAAGTCGCGCTCCCATCGCGCGATCGGGTCCAAAGTCTCGTTTCGCCGTTAATCCTCGGCGATTCCCTTTTTCCCTTTACCCAGTTAACCGCTTTGCCCTTGGCTTATCCTTTTTGGCACTCCCGTATGACCGCAATGCCCTTGGCTGCTGGAGTCCCAAGTCTGCGCCCTTCATCTACCCTTGGTCGTTCTTTGTTTACCCTTGGCCGCCGCGATCCCCTACACTTTAAGTTGTGGGGAGTTTTAGTTTTTTTTACAAATATAACTCCTCACAGTTGTTATTTGTTTTTGCGCTTTTTATTGCGCTTTTGATAACTGATTTGTTTTTGTTACGATTGTAATATATTAGTGAAGATATTTACGAATGTATTAAATATATAAATTTTTTAGCTAATTGCCATTTTTATTGATATTTCAATTTGAACAATTTCAAAATGTAATATCAATCAACAAAACTCAAATACAAATAGCAAAACTTTGAGAGAATTGACATATGTATTGGAGTATAAGAATGGACTTCGATTACGTGTGTTGGTTGAGTTTGAACTCGCATTGAACTGCGTGACTTTATAGCGAACATCTTAGGTTCGACCAGTGGTAAAACTGATTTTCTAGAAAATATAAATCATATTCGTAAAAACAATCGAAACATAAACCAATTCTGGACAATTTGGGTAGCGCGAATCATCCCGCCCCTTCTGTAAAATAGATAAGGAAAAATACAAAATTGTACACATGTTCCCATTTTTTAAATTTAAAAGTATAAAAAAGTCTCTTTCTATATAAAAAACCTAACAAATACATTTAAAGAAGTAAAAACTTCTCAAATTCATAGACTAAACCTATATTTTAAATTGCGCACCAAGGTGATTTTTTCATTTCATCACATTTTTAATGCTTTTACCTGTCGCACGCGTCACTTACGGGCAACAAACCCTATCGCTGCTGCCTCGCACTTATGAACATAACATCCCATACGCTGCTTACTTCCAGCACAGCTTGCGTCGACGTCGGCAGAGACCGCAGAAATTGGAGCTCTATATGGTACACATAATCAAAATGCAAACAAGAGTAAACGGTTAATACGCTTTGAACGCGTTGAAGCGAAGAAGCGGCTTGTGATCTACGCGATTGCTTCGCTTTGACAACAGTGATTAATTTTAATTTAATATGAACTTTATAGAATAGCAATAAAATTGCTCTACATTTTAGTTAGAAACCTTTTTTATGGGAAAATTAAATGGACTGTTTTTAGTGTTTTCGGGCATTTAAATTTTCTCACCTTATAAAGCTTCCGTAGACCTCCACTAGAATTTCAAGACCAAAATAAGATAAATCCGTTCTTGAGCTTAAGGGAAAATAACGAACAGCGATTCATTTATATATATATAGAAAATGGCTTTTTGTCACAAGGTTTTAATCAATTTTAATACAATAAAATTTCATACAATATAGCAAATGTACATTCTATATTTATTTTAAAGACAGAATTAGGTTTATTTATATAAATGCTCCATTTCCACATTGCAGAACATAAAAGCAAACTGAGCAAACTCTGACTGGTTTGTTGACTCCGAATTTTAAAATAGGCACGTCATTGCTGGAACATTTGGAGCACAGAACACGTCCACAATGCCGACTTAATACAAAAATATGAAAATAAAATATAAATAGTATTTTTATAATATAAATATTCTAAATTACTTACCAATGGTGTTTCCGCATAGTTATTGTAAATTTTATAGTACATTCTTGGCACAAATCGGACTCTGACCATGGTGATTCCTGTGGTAATTTGTCTAACAAATTGTGGAGAAGTTGGTCTGTAGCAAGCTTAAAATTAAAAATACTTAGACCTTCCCTATTTTCAGTGCCAAGACACGACCCTGCTTTCACAAGCACTTTACAAAGTGGTGATTGGCCACGCATAAAGGAGAGCATAAGTGGTGTATTGCCATCAAGGTCAGGGATGTTTATCGGGTATTTTGGCATACATTCTAGAAATAATTCGCATATAGTTGCCGCTGTATTGTCTTCCACAACTCGACAAAGTTCATGCAACGGATTTCTACCTCTTAAATTTTTTGCCTCTGCGTTCACTCTTGATTCAGTTAAAAGTTCGCGTACAATTAAGAACTGACCACCACGCACAGCTAGGTGCAAGGCATTATTTCCATCATTGTCAGTTGCATCATAGTCAGCACCGTTTTGAATTAAAGCAGATACTGCGGGAAGATTGCCGTTTTCAATTGCTATATGCAGGGGTAATTTTTGAAAAGCATCACCCTCATTCATACGAGCACCAGCTAATATAAGATTTCTTGTTATCATTTCAATTTGTGAAACAGCTGCTAGGTGTAAGGGCGTTGATTGATTAACATCATGTACGCGAGAATTAACGTCTACTTGAATAGCTAACAAAAACAGAACACTTTCTAAATCATCTTTCATAATAGCTAAATGCAAAAAATTACGTCCGCGCTGATCCATTTGCTCAGCTGCAGTTGGATGTCGATCTAAAATGCGCTGGGCCGCCTTGTGATTTCGGGTGTCTAGAGCGGATGCAAATGCGGTATTCCCAGTGCTGTCCCTAATTTTTAAATCTATTAAGGGGTGACACAGAAGAATGGCTATTATGTCTTCATGTTGGTTTTCAATAGCAGTATGTAGCGGTGTTTTTTTTTTAGCGTCGAGTACGTTAATATTTGCTCCATGATCAATTAGAGTTTGAAGTACTTGGGTAAGACCCCACTGACAACAAAGATGTGACGGAGAGGATTTTTCCTGAACCTTATCTGCGCCTTCCCCGTTTGGTCCTGCCTGACGAGCAGAGTCTAAGTCGCATTGACTTTGAATTAAAAATATGGCTATAGAATCTTTGTTTTCATCTATTGCACGATGTAGTAATGTCTGGTGGCACCCATCAGGTCCTTTGTCCCAGCAGTCGGTGTCGACACCATGACGCACAAGTACGTGTGCCACATCTTTTCGCTCTAATACTAAAGCAGTCCACAATGGTGAACCATTATTGTCAGATGCATTCAACGAAATTCCTTTTGTACACAGAGAATCCACAACTTTTGGAAGATTGCTTTCAATTGACAGCATTAATGTAGAGTCCTGATCTCCTAGATATTGTGTTAATGAATTAAAATATTAATTATTAAAATAATAATTATAATGAAGAAAATAAATGTTACCTGTTGCATCGGTGAAATCTGCTCCTTGATCCAGTAAGAATAATGACGTCTCACAGTCTTTATTCATAATTGCTTGGTTTAGGAGTGTAACTTTGTTTTTATTTTTTGCATTAACGTCTCCGCCGCCTCGTATAAGAATTGAGACGAGACGAGTTCTTTTTAATGCTAAGCAAAGACTTAAGGGTGAGTTACCATTAATATCAATAATGTTGAAGTCATCATTTTGCAATCTGCTTTTAAGCTCAACAAATGCTTCTAGTGCATCAACCGAATCTGCTTCAACTGCCATATGAATGGGTGATTTTAACCCGTTTTTAATGGATAATATATTACATGTCGCTCCTTTTATAAGCAACTTTTTTACCAGGTCTGGCATGTTATTCAACGCTGCAATATGTAATGCTGTTAATCCATTAAAATTTAAGTAATCCAAATTGGCGAAGTCTGTCAGGAATATAGCTGCATTCTCCCGTTGTTTATTCATCGCCAAAATCTGAAGAAGGTTATTTCCTGTCGCTGATTTTATAGGATTCTGCTCTGCACCCATTTTTAAAAGTGTTGTGGCAAGTTCAAAGTTGTTGTCTTGGAATGTGAAACTAAGTTCTAAGGCACACATTTCTTCTATAGTGCGCAAATTAATATTGATATTAGGCACTTGAAGTAGATGCTTGATCATTTCTGCATTTTTTCTTGTAATTGCTATATGTAAAGGGGTTTCTCCCTTCTTATTTTGAATATTCACGTTTGATTTTTTCTGCAATATTTTTTTTCCAATTTCTAATATTTCTCCAAAGCTGTTCTGTTCCGTATAGCCACATATAATATGCAAGGGAGTATCTGCAGAAGGTCTAACGAGATAAGGATATTAGCATTAAACATGAAGGAATGTTATCATCGGCAAGACGAAGTTTTTATAGTATACTATTGTATTTTAATCAAAATATTATTAATTAAAACAAGAAGAGAATGTTTTTAGCTTCTCATCATAAAATATGGCCATTCAAGGAATCTGATTATCCTTTTATAAGGTGCAGGTCACACGCGTTTGAAAGGATCAAGACAAATTAAACCAAGCAATGCTACATTTTTTTAAGTTTAGGTTTTGCTTGCCGCAACATCTTTTGCACATATATAAATGTGCGTCTTCCATTTATCTTAATCATTCTCTGTTCCACGCTTTGGGCAAAACAAACAACAATGTCGTCAATTTCATGCTCTCCCTGTTTTTCTGATCAAGCAAAATTAAACCAAGCAATGCAACATTTTAAAACGAAATCGGAATACTATATAGCTCCATACTAACTATCGGACCAAAATTACATATTTTTGCTATTTCTTATGATATCCAAATCAAACTTCATACATGCTTTTTATATTATGCTGATTGATAAAAACAAGTAGGTAAACTTTAGTCGAGTCATAAAATTGTAAAATTGTAAATAGGAGGCTGCTAAAATATAAATCTAGAATTTTTAATAACTCTTATGTTATCACATTTAAATTTTCAATTATTCGATATTAATTAAATTTATAACGATATTCACATTATAGTGAGCATTGCTTAAATATGTGAATGGTTTTAAAAATCGTGGTTATAACTTTAATTTAATTAAAAATATAAAACCGAATTTGGTAGCTTTAGTTCCTTATAGTCTCTATATCCATACTCCGTTTGACACAGCAAAGCGACGGAAGCTAAAAACCAAAAATCAACTCCGTAATCAACCGAGCAAAATGGCGAGTACTCTGGACGTGAGGCTTAGCAATCAATACTCTAGTACCATGAAATGCGCGTAGTGGCGCGTAGTGTAATATATTATTCAGCTCCCATTGCTCTTTGCTGGGTGGCGCCAGCAAGTCGGGCCAGACCGTCGTCAAAAAGGAGATAAAAAAAATAGTTTGCAACAATAAAGATAAGGTCTTGGTCCACGCACAAGAACAATTAATTGCGCATTGATTTGATCTTTAGTAGTTATTCTTAGGCGGGCACGAAAAGTCATAAAAATTACTGAAGAAATGGAAAGTTCCGAATTTAGTCCCATCCCGCACACAATCTACCTGCTTCCTGACTACAACGCAGTGGTGGGGCTTGTCCTTTTTTTTGTCTCGCTGAGCTGTTGCTCCCTCCC
The DNA here is from genome assembly GCA_008042475.1 of Drosophila kanapiae. Lineage (NCBI taxonomy): Eukaryota > Metazoa > Arthropoda > Insecta > Diptera > Drosophilidae > Drosophila > Drosophila kanapiae. The sequence goes on from VNJM01001862.1 coordinate 7,143, forward strand.
TTGCCTGCTCTAGTATGTGATTCAGATGGGGATGTATGCAAGCACCAACCATACAGCATTTTTTTTTTATTCAAGTATGTATACTTATATATTAAATATGTAAAAGTATAATCAAATAATGTAAACAAAACAAAAGCACAACATGTATTAATCAGCTGTTTTCGTTTCTGCCCTCTCCCCTAAAAATCAAATCTCGGTAGGGTATAAAGGCACCATCCGTTCGCAGAACACCAACAACAGATGATTTGGTTTCAACTTTTCTGAACCACCTAGCAGTAGTTGGTGTTTTAGTATCACGATAAATAGTGTCAAGATAAATATTTATTCATTCGGATAAATATATATGTATATGCAAAACATTTCACTCTTATTCCAGATTCGTATTTGTGAACAAATACAAAGAGTATGCTGAAATATAAAATAACACATAATCTATTCTCTTTCAAAATGAACGGTCGTGATTTTTTTTGCGCTTTCGATTTTGTTACTAAACTTTGCTTTAAATCGCCGGGGTTTTATTTAAATCTATCTTAAATTTATTAAAGTTCCCGTTCACTTCGCGTGTGCATGCAGCTTTCTGTGTTGGGTATTTATTGTATTTATTTAATCCATTTTAGTTGTGCTGCCCTTGTTTGTTTTGTTTTTGCATTTTTTGCATTTCTTTTTGTGCTTCTTTTGTTTAGCCGTTGATTGCGTCGTCGCGACAGGAGATAGCCTCTCTGAAGCTCACTCCCACGCTCTCTTTTTCACTGCACGCAGCAGCTCTCTTGCCCTCTCTCTCTCTCTATCACTCGTTGCACCTCTCTCAACATAATTCAGGTAGAGTGGTAATTAGCTAGGATGTCTTGTGTAACTGTCTGCTTTCTTAAACAATGCAAGAAACCAATTGCTATTGGCGATCTTACGATCGGATGTTGGCTTTGTAACAACATTGTGCACGTCAAGTGCATTGGTTGTACGGCCCAGACGGTTGACGATATGTCAAAAAATATTGGCTTGCGCTACTGCTGCGAGACTTGTCGCGATGTTCAAAGGGAAATGCGGTCTTTCATGAGGCAAACCAGAAGCGGTTTTATGGAGCTATTTAGTAGTTTTCGTAAAACGAACGATGTGCGTATCCGATGTGTGTATCCGAATGTGTCGCGGGAGGGGGTGCGACCCCAGTAATTTCCGTGTTGGGGTCACAATTAACGACCCCGCAGAACCCAGTCTCGAAAACTCCCAAGAGTGACAGGTCCGGACCAGCGGCTCCAGCTGGCAACATAGACAATTAGTCTGTGATGCCAAAATCACTCATAGTAGTACCCCCTACGAAACATATATTTGTTTCGCGGCTTTCCCCTGATCTGACGATGTTATTGCCTATATTCAAGGCAATACAAAAACCGAAAAACTAAAAATAAAGGTAGAAAAAGTCTCTTACGCTAGGGATATTTAATCTTTCAAAATAAATGTCCCTAACGAGATCTTTAGCACAATATGCTCTAACAGCTTTTGGCCAAAGTATGTTGTTGTGAAGGAGTTCGAAGCTAAGAAAAAGAAAAGGCGGCCTATAGGAATAATTCTTCCTAGGCCAGACCAGACCAATGTGCCATCTACGTCCGTGTCTGCAACAAAAAACTAATAAACTCTATCCTCATTTCCTATCAGAATGCAAGAGGCTTACGCAGTAAGCTCCCCAAATTGTATTCTGATAGCCTTTCGTTTGTATCCCAGGTTATCGCGTTCACAGAAACCTGGTTAAAGCCTTAGCTCCTTAGCTCCGAAGTTTTTCCAGCCGTTTACACTTTATACAGGCTGGATCGGCCTATCCGCCGAGGTGGTGGTGTCCTCATAGCGGTTGACTCCACACTGAAGTCGGAATTATTAGTTTTTGAGGAATGCAACGATGTTGAATTCCTTTGTGTAAAGCTATCTGTCAAAGGTAGTTTCGCTTATATTATATATATATATATTTTATATTTATTCACCTTGGGCAGGGGAGGCCTGGCCTTGCGAGCGCCGGATGCCGAGTTTTTTAGTCTCTACATGCTCGCACTCGAGGTGACTATGGCCAGGTCGGCGGCCTGCAGGAGATGATGATGGGCATGCTGATACTGCTGATGTTGCTGCAGGCTCAGGTGATGCTGCTGCTGCTCCTGCTGCAGTTGTTGCTGCTGCTGCTGTTGATGTTGCTGCTGCTGCTGTTGCTGCTGTTCGCCACGTATATATATATATATATTATATTCCTATTTATTGGAACCATCTTTCCGCTATCCAATCGGTCTCCAATAGACTTTCGGATAGAGACCATTTAATAGTTTTAGGTGATTTTAACATTCCTGGAGCTACTTGGTCTGCTACCAAATCTTCTAATACTCTTTTCACTACCGCACAACATGACTTTATTAATGGCTTATTCGACATTTCGCTGTCTCAAGTTAACCATGTCCGAAATTCTTTAGACCGCTTGCTTGATCTCTGCTTCGTCTCTGACCCGTTTGGTCAGGGTTCCGCCACTGACACTGCCAGTGGATCCCTATCATCCTACTTTCGATGTGACTATCGATATTGGGACTGCTTTAGAGTGTAGGTCTGACCGGCCAGCGAAAAAGGTCCACTGCTTTCGCAGGGCGGACTTTGGAAGGCTGAACAATTTTAAATCAGATTTTAATTGGTCCGATCTCTATATGTGCACTGACATGGCTAACGCCATGGATATTTTTTACAATGCCATGAAGTCCTTTTTTAACGACTGTGTTTCGTTATACTATCCGTCAATCTCAAACAAGCCTCCTTGGTTTAACAAAGAGTTGACTCGCCTTAAAAACATAAAATCCAATCTCTACTCTAAATTTAAACATACCGGTTCTCAATCTGTCTTATCTCGCTATTTAGCGGCTCGGTCTAATTTTACCGTGCTAAACGCTCAGTGTTATAAAAACTATCTAACTCGTTGCAGGGTACAGTTTTCGCAGGACCCAAAACAGTTTTATAGTTTTGTCAACACTAAACGTAAGCCTTTTACACATCCTTCCTCGCTATCATTTGAAAATATGACAGCAGACAATGATCAGGCAATCGCCGATCTTTTTGCTCAATTTTTTCAAACTACCTTTTCTTCGTCAGTCGATTCAAGCCAGACATATTCTTACAAAATGTCCAAATCGAACCTTATCTTCAGTCCTAGTCTAAACGAAAGTTCTCTTCTTTTGGATCTTCAACGTGTTAAGCCAGTTTATGCACCAGGTCCCGATGGAACACCAGGCTGTGTGCTTAGGTACTGTGCCGAGGCCTTGTGCAATCCCCTTCAAAAAATTGTATACCTTTTCCTTAGAAACCTTATTTGGAAGGAATCATTTGTTATTCCTCTTCTCAAAAAAGGTAGCAAAAAGGATGCCAACAGTTATAGAGGAATAAGTTGTCAGCCATCCCAAAACTTTTCGAAAAATCGATAACTCCCCATTTGCAGCATCTTTGTAGATCAGTCTTCTCTCCATGTCAACATGGATTTATTAAGCATTTATAATAAAGGGCTTCCAAAATAACTTTCAGTCAGATGTAATTTATACTGATTTCAGTAAAGCATTTGACTCCGTTAATCACTCCCTTCTTGTTAGGTTTTCCTGTTGATCTTCTTAAATGGATTTCAAGTATCTGATTGGCAGGACGAATTGGCAGAAAGTCCTCTTTAAAAACAGCTTATATAATGGGGGTCCCCCTTTGGGTCCCTTATTGTTTATATTATTTATTAATGACCTGCCCAACGTTTTGACTAACTCTAGAGTGCTCATGTACGCAGATGGAATTCGATGACCCTTTTGTTACAAAAACTTTATATACTTCATTAGTTCGTCATGTTTTAGAGTATGGATCCTGCGTTTGGGATCCACAATATGATTTCCACAGTAAAAGCATCGAATCAGTTCAAAAGGAATTTTTACTTTTCGCTCTACGCAGTTTTAACTGGGAATCAGACCAAAGGTTACCCTCTTACACAAGTAGACTTCTGCTAATTAACCTACCATCCTTATATGTTTTTACTGTCATCAATTGCCCTCTCTATGTTATTCAGCTCAAAATGTTGCTCGGATTTGAATTCGACGACATTTATTGGGTCCGCTTAAAAAAACTCCTGATCTATCTCCGCATAATTCGAAACCTCTACCATGCGCTGCAATCTCCATATCCTTCTAGACCACCATAATCAAATCTCCATTTGTTATCAGCATCACACCACTTCAAAAAACTAACAAACTCGATCCTTATTTCCTATCAGAATGCAAGAGGCTTTTGCAGTAAGCTCCCTAAATTGTATTTTGATAGCCTATCGTTTGTATTCCAGGTTATTGTGTTCACAGAAACCTGGTTAAGGTCAGAGATCATTAACTCCGTATCAGTTCAAAAGAACTTTTTACTTTTCGCTCTACGCAGTTTTAACTGGGATTCAGACCGAAGGTTACCCACACAAGTAGACTTCTGCTAATTAACCTACCATCCTTAGCCAACAATAAACCCATGCTAGACATTACCTTCATCTATAATTTAATATCGTGGTGACGTGGAGAGTTCTGACCTGATAGATCAGCTAAATTTCCACGTACCGAGTAGAAATACTAGATCCTTTTTACCTTTAGTGTTGCGCCACTGTAGATTATCGTATGAAGTGCATGAACCCTTTAGAGTTTTGTGTGCCTATTATAATGATATGTACCCAATAACCTCAAACGTAGACAGCCTTCCCAAACTAAAAACTTCCCAATGCAACCAAACAGTCAGGCAGCACGCCAGTAGTTATTTTATTCACCATCCACGAAATATGATCTATAAAGTCAAGTTTAGGATCCAGGCGGACGCCAAGTCGTCGACCAGAGTGATTTCTTCCCAAGAGCAGCCGTTTAGCATATAAGTCGCGATAGGAGAAAGTATAGGTAATGTTTGCGAGGAAAATAACTACTGGCGTGCTGCCTGACTGTTTGGTTGCATACTTACTAAGTTAGTTAGTATTAAAGTTTTTAGTTAACCCAATAATGAATACGCCCATATTATTACGGTACCAAGTATGAAAAGTAGCAAGATTCTAGCCGAGTTCGAAACGAAATAACCACGCATACAAGCATCCTTGTATGTGAATACATGAACACGCACACATACAAAGGCCAATTTAAGCGCAGGACAAACTTCTTCGAGATGCGAATGAGCTGACCGAACGGTCGATGAGAGCGAGAGCTTAAAGAGAGACAGCACAATTGCCGAGCATAGCAGAAGTTGCAGGGCCTGTCGCATTCGGATCTCTGAGGCCTGTCGCTGAAAAATGTTTGACCATTTTTGTTGTCTGAAATGACTAGTCTATGCTGCTGTGTGGTTTGCGCTTTCACAGAGTATTCGGTGTCAAAATTCACAGAGTAATACAAATATTTCAACTTATTTTCGTATTTGTTTTTTGTATGACAATTTAGTCTGATAGCTCCAAAAGCCGCTTTATGATATAGTAGTCACTTGACCGGATCACTTGATCTAGTCCGCTAACTGCTTGTTGGACCTCCAGAAAACTTCTCATACTGGTAGGCTTGAAAAGCATTCGAGAGTTCAGTAAGTTTAATTTCATGTTTTTTCTTCTGCTTATGAACAATTTAGATATCACAGCAGAATCAACAGCATAAATTAACAAGTAAGAAAGCTTCAGTCGAGTGTAGTCGACTATGAGATACCCGGTACCCATAACATTGTGAGAGAATTTAAGGGCACATTTACAAAACTAAATGTCTTTGCCGTAGGCGAAAGGCAAAGAAAATGTTGCAAATTGCAAAAATAAAATGATTTACGATAGCAAATATTTTAATTTTAACAAGTAAAAAAATGTTATACCCTTGCTTATATTAAGTACATTACATACATACATACATATAAAGTACAATTGGATATCTTTGAAAAATGAGCGAAAATATGCCTTAATAGCCAAATAGTTCCTACTATGTATATTTTCATCGGAATTCGGTTGCTCCGATATATATACCTCTGGCAAACGAAATAAGACTATGCTGAGGTTCAGCCCGATAGCTCAAAGACTGAAAAACTTGTTTGCGTAGAAAAATTTCAGCTTTATAGAAACTTCAACGAAGGAAGTGAAGGACAGACAGACGGACGGATATAGCTAGATTGACTCTGCTGGTGATGCCGATCAAGAATACATATACGACATGTCGACTTCTCTGCTTTTCAAATATCATGCCACTATTATAATACCATCTGCAATAGTATACAATTTTTTAATAATTACTAAAAAAAAATACTGACATTTGTATGTACTCCCTTAACTTAACAAATAAACGGATTTTTACTAAATGTTCCAAGGAGTTTTGACTTATGGCGGACTTACAAAAGATTTATCTTACAAACACAAGATTTTTGTAATAATATACCATTTATATTAAATATTAAACGGACAAATTTTGTAAATCTTAAAAATTTTGGCTAATGACTAGATTTAAACTTTGTTACGTTTTTAGTACGGGATTTTTCGGAATCTTCTTGGAACTTTAGAAAGAGAAGACAAATGTGACCAACCAAAAAATGTGGCAGTGTGAATATACTTAAAATGGAAATAAAACGTGTGTAAACTTTTTTACGCCTTACAAGCTTCTTTTAAATTTAATTTAATTACGTACAATATGCGATATGAACTATTTCAATTTAATATTATACATTTTATTTTATTTATTTAATAATAAAATAAACTTACTGCGCTATCATTTTCTATAATACACAGGAACACAACGTCATCTCTCAACAGTCTTACAGCAGCATGGAGCGGATATTTTGTTTTATTTTTAAGCATTTTATACAATAAAGGTCCGGACATATGCTCAAAATCTTGCGTTGTTAAATCGTCCCAGTATGTTGATATTATACAAGAGCAATATTCCAAAAGTGTGGTTGCAGATACTTCCTCGGCAACACAATAAAATCGTACGCAGGATCTTACACCCACTGATGTAACCAATGTCCGTTCACACAATCCCAAAAGAGCTGGCAATTCAAACTGATGTGAGGCTTTTAGTAGATCTAAAGCTAATCCGTCATGGTGTAAATCAATGAGATCAGTATAAATCCAGCGTAATAGAGCTAAAATGACATCTTCTTTTAAATCACTCCAGTCTAGCTCTTGCACCTTATCCAACACATCAGCTTGCCATTTCTCCGATCGTGCATGAAGAACGATCTTATGAGCAGGGTAGACTTTTGACTGTGTTCGAATGTTAATATCAGAATATGTGTGAAGTCCAAATAAGGAACAAACTGTTAATGACAATCGGGAGGCAAAACTGTTGAACTCTACCAAGCTGTTCTCATTCGATGTAGTAACAATTTCGTTGTACTTGCGTTCTAACACCGAATAACTGCGCTGTAGTTTTGAATATTTGTCTTTCAATAACACTAAATGTTTTTCCAATTTCTCAACAGCAGCGGCGTCACTCTCACCTGAAAAAAACGATTAAAAATATAGTATCTATTTATTTTTTTAAGATTTCAGATTAAAGGTTTAAATTTATGAAATCAGAGCACTATGTATATCAAATAGCTGCCTTTGGAACGATCAGTAAAAAAGATCAGTAAAAACGATCAGTAAAAACGTAGAAAAATAATATGATTTCATTATGACTAGCGCATATACTGCGGATATGCTAGGTTAAATTCATGCAATTACTACATGTATTCGATAAAATCGTGTATGATCAAGTATTCGGGAACACACGAAACTTGACTATAAGTTCGGCCTCAATACATTAAATGGTGTGGAGCTACCAACTGCGTAGCATAATAAAAAGCTAACTATAATAACTTCATAGGTATAGCATCTCAGCTATTAATATGAATTCGTGTGTGCTTAATCATGGATTGAATTTATGCAAAAGTCGTCAAAACTACGGAATGGATTTTCTTTAATCACGAAATTTTTTTTTTTACTTTTTCTTACAAAATTAAGCTGTGACACTTAATGTTATAATATTATGAAAAATTTCGTGGGAAGTGATAGGGCCGAAAGCATCACTTTCAGATGGCAACCATGAAAGAGATGAAAGATTAAAGTCACCAATGTAACGAGTGCAAAGTACGTCGTTAAGAGCGGCGATGACAGTGAATGTAACCGTGGTTATGCTCAACTGAGCGATAGAAAGAATGTTCGGAGAATGTATTTACCTTTAATATTTATTGAGTAAACCATTCTGAAGGTGTATAAAATATTTATAAATAAAAAACACCGAACTAATACTAATTTGCATAGCCAACTTCTTACAATAGTTTGTCGAGCGTTTCTATGGTAGCTATGGTATAATATAGACACTAGGCAATAGCTCTTCGAGCGGCCTTTCCACCTCGTACCAGCGCTCAAAAAGATTGCCAGCCTCCTCGCGTTTAGTCTAGCTGGCAAGATTTTTTCGAGCAGCTGTGGTGCTGGTCAGGCAGATTGGCCTGTAGGAGGATGTCTCCCCCGGTGGCTTGCCCGGCTTGGCTAGAAACAGCAGTTTCTGACGCTTTCACCTCTCCGAAAAGGTCACCTCTTTCAAGCACCTAGAGTACAGCGTCGCGTACTCTTTTGTTTGCAGAGCAATATACAGCATCAGCGCTTGGCGTCTTATTGGGGTGCACACTTTTCCCCGTCCGAACTACCTTTTTTTCCGAGATCTCTGCGCTGTGCTGCAGAATATTCCCTCTCGGGAACAGCACCTGCACGATGCCATCCAGGGCTTTTGGATTCTTGGCTTCTAAACAATTCTGTTAGCGCCATCCTTTACGCCTCGTTGCACGGTTCAGCTGCCTTCGAGCACGAAGGATGGTGGTCCAAAGGTCGGCTATCGCGTCGCTCCAACAGAACACCGGCGTGTGGTGCCCGCGGAAATCACCACCGAGTCATCGGGTATCCTGCAGAACGCCTCAAGCGTGAGATTAGCCACACCCTCCCTATATGGTTCGCTCAGGATGGCAATATCGGCCGAAACCTCTCGCACCTCTCTTCTTAAGCAGCAAGTCCTACGCGGCTCTACAGTGATTCAGGTTGAGTTGAATTAACTGCATGCTGTCTTTGGAGAGCCACCTCCGTTCTTTATCAGACACTTTGCTGCTGGATCGCTGCTACCGGCTCCTTTGCCGGTGGGCCAGTTATAGGTATCTAAAAGAGCGCGAACCCTCGCACCCTGCATTTGGTTCATCCAATTCGACACCGGACCATCAGTGCACCTTCGCTGAGCTGGTAATGTGAGCCGTGAAAGTGGTGCCGATCTCGCTCTCCGTCGTGATCGCATCAAGATCACGAATCTCGAAGACACTGACCTTCAAGTCTTTCGTAATGCCGCGTACTGGCCCTGCTTCGCCGAGTAGCCTTTCGATGCTGTCCTGCATGGCCTCCGCGCTTCCTGCCAGCAGAAAATTGCCGTCGGTGGTACGATGTATATATTTATAAAGTTTTTTATTAAAGCGTTCTTAGTTCTGTGTTCCATTGGGCTAATATTAAATTCGAATAGTAGATTGTTGATTGGTGAGGAGTGAAAGAAACCGATTAATGGCTATTGGTACATTTCACCAAGAACAGCTAAGTGCTATATGGTTTTTATTTTGTAAATTTTTGATTTGGGTGCTCTTTTTGACACAATAATTGATTTTATTACATAAATAATTGTTTTAATATGGCAGTTGAAACAAGTGCTGAAGAAACCATTTATAATATTTAGCCTTTTAGCTATTTGTATTACTAGTTGTTCTCTGTGCTCGTCGCATTTATAGGTATTAGTAATCAGTACCACTTCAACCTCCGAAGAGTAAAGTCGAGCATCGATCCCGCGTTTGCAAAAAAAAACCATTGAGCTTATCAGCAAAATTCTGAAAAAAACAAATATTAAGCACATAACAAAAAAAAAAAAAAAAAAAAAAAACAACAAAAAACACTCCATTTCTTACCAAACGGGCGCAAGCAACCATGCACGAGCCACCAGACATAGCAAAATACACTGCAAGATCGTATCAACTAGAATAACCCAAATTTATTGTAATTAATAGTAAAAATGAATCCTCACTTAAAACCGTTTCACCTTTCATCAATATCAAATATATCATCAATCAAATAACAGCAACCGAACACAATACAATTTTCAAAAGGCGTTATCTTCTGTAATGACCTTAGATACATAGACAAAGAAACAATCCTCCGAGAACTAAAACCACAGAAAGTAATTGAAGTCAAGAAAAAAATGAAGAGACAAAACACCAACAATAACACCAACACCAAGAACAACAGCCTAACAGAAACCGGACTCATAATAATTACATTTGAAACCCATCAACTCCCTGATAAACAGCGAGTTGGCTATGAAACTGTTTGCGTACGCATCTACATCCCCCTCCCACTGCGTTGCAGAAAGTGCCTCCGTTTCGGACACCCGGCACCCATTTGCAGGAGCACCGGAAAATGCTTATCCTGCTCAGAGGAAAAACACACCAGCGAAGGAGAACTCTGCAAAAATGACAAAAAATTCCTAAATTGCGTAAACTATCCCGAACTTGAACCCCAACACAGCTCTATGAACCGCAAATGCCCTACATTCCGCAAACAACAAGAACTTACTGCCATAAAGACCACCGAAAAAGTCGATCATAAAACTGCTCTTGGTATATACTTCGAGCCACACGGATACAAAACATGAAACTCTTATGCAAACTTACTCACAAGCACCACAACCACAATAAGAACCCAATCTCCAAATAATCTCACATCAACATCTTCAAATGCACAAACTACATCCACATCCAGCGACCAGGACCAATCAAACCCACCCCCTCCAAAAACACAACCAATGCGACCAAGACGACACCAAAGCCATGGAAACGGACAACATGAATCCCATCAGAATAACAACCGCATACGGATCTCAACTCACAAGGGACTTCAAACTAAAAAATTTCTCTAAAGATAAGTCAAACCCTCTCTGCACCAACTTCAAACCAACCAAATCAAAAACCAAATCCTCTAACAAAATCAAACATACAACTAACAGCGACAGCGAATCGGTTTAAAAGCTACAGATCTCCCCTACTCTAAGGTTCAAATTCAGAACTCTTTACACTCCTAAAATGTCACTAATTTTAATTCAATGGAATATTCAAGAATATAGAAATAACTATAGTAACCTCCTAGTCCTGATTAAAAAGTACTCTCCACATATCATTACACTTCAAGAAACACACAAACAATACACTAACAATATACAAGCTCCAATAAATTACATACTACTAACAACCAACATATTTGGCGGCGTAGCACTATTAGTACAGAAGTCACTTCAATATTCTATAGTTATTATTCAAAACGACCTTAAAGCTCTAGCAATGCACATAAAGACAACATACATTGCCCCAAACAGAACCATCACAAACCAAATGCTTGTAGACACGTTGTGCAATAACCAAGTCTCAGCCGGAGTCCCGCAGGGCTCCGTTTTGGGACCGTAGGTTTCGCCGACGATGTCGCTGTGATTGCGGTGGCGATGGAGCGGGCGGCAGCGGAGGAGAAAGCGAACGAGGCCATCGGAGTTATCGAAAAGTGGCTTTAAAGCGCGGGCCTTAAGCTGCCAGCGCACAAGCGGAGGCGGTACTGATATCCAGCCGGAAAGCGGTGGAAACGGCGGAAATCCGCGTCGGCGGAGCCGTGATAGCCTCGCAGACGGCTATCAAATACCTCTTCGTTCTCCTTGACACCCGGCTGTCATTCAAGGAGCACCTCGAGTATGCCCATCAGTAGGCCTGCAGGACCGCAGGAGCGCTTTCCCGTATGCTTCCGAACATGAGAGGACCCAAGCAGACCACCAGGAAGCTGCTGACCAGCGTTGTCCCTTCCAACTGCTCTGCGCTGCGCCGGTGTGAGCGGAGGCGGTTGAGAAGAAGTCCTATATGCGGGGAGTCAGGTCCGCATACAGGCTGTGCGCGATTCGAGTGGCGAGCGCATTCCGGATCATCTCGGATGACGCAGTGCTAGTCATAGCCGTGCTAGTCCCACTGGAGGAGTTGGTCCGTGAAGAGGCCGAGCTGCGTGTCAACCATGCGTCGAAAAGCGTTGGAATGACCGAGCGCAAAAACGCCGCCAGAAGGAGGAGCTATGAGAGCTGGCAGACCAGGTGGGATGCCTCTTTCGAAGGACGATGGACCCACAGGCTGATCTACAATATAGAGGGTTGGATGACGAGGAAGCGCGGCCAGGTGGATTTCCACATGACACAGGTGCTCGGCCAAGGTCATAAAGTCGCTGAAGTCACGTTGGGTGAAGCAATGCCTTACGGCCGTACCGCACAATGCGGGCTCTTGCCCCGTCGCAGTTCCCAGAATGTATTATTATTTATTGTTTTATAGTGTTAGTGATGTTAATAAAGAATATAAAAAAGAAAAATACGTTATACAATAATCAAACACCCTCACTAATTCTAGGAGACTTTAACGGATGGCACCCTGCCTGGGGTTCCCCGAAAACAAATTCTCGACATTGACAACACACAGCTAATCTTAGTAAACGACAAATTCCCCACACACTTCTCAACACACAATACATACACGCATATCGACCTTTGCTCAGCGACACTAGCCCCACACGCCAAGTGGGAAATACTTAATGATCTCCACGGTAGCGACCATTTTCCGATAGTTATCTCCCTATTCCCTCCAAACAAGATAAACAACTTTGCAAAACCATTCTTTATATTAAAAAAAAGCCAACTGGGAGAAATACGATACGCTTACACACAAAAATAAGGAAAAATTCCCCACTTCAGTAAATGTCAATAAAGAAGCCGCACAACTCAACAAAGTTATATTACATAGCTCAAACATTTCCATCCCACAAACCTCAGTAAATACAAAGCCCTACAAGGCCCCCCTGGTGGAACAAAACACTAGCCCTGTTAAAAAAAGAAAAACAATCAGCTTGGAAAGCGCTTAATCGCAACATTAACCTTACAAATGTCATACACTACAGACGCTTAAACACCAAGTACAGGTTTGAAATTAAAAAAAGTAACAGCGAAGCTTCCAGCTTCTTTACATCCACCATACAATCAGAAACTTTCTCATCCAAAATATGGAGAAACATAAGACGCTTCTGCGGACTTAACCCAATGAAACAAATTCACGCCATACTTAATCCCAAAAACAACACAACAACAACAGATACACTCGAAATAGCCAACTCCTTCTACCAACACTTCTCAGAGCTCTCAAGCGACCTAAACTTCTCAGACGAATTCCGAAACAACAAATATAAAATCAACATAGGCCAGTTATACTCCAACCTCAACAGCCAAAACTATCGAGGAAAACATAAGTCACCTTGAATTAATTGCAGCACTACAAACACTTAAAGGATCCACTCCAGAATTAAACAGAATTTCTTACGAAATGATACGCAACAGCTCCCTCACCACAAAAGCAGAATAAAAATCTCCTTAACCCAATTTTCGACAGTCACATACCTCAAGCCTACAAAATAAGCCTAGTCACTCCGATTCTCAAGCCAAAAACCGACAAAACTAATATCTCTTCATACAGACCCATTTCCCTCAACTACTGTCTAGCAAAAACACTAGACAAAATCATAGCAAAAAGACTATGGTGGTTTGTGACCCACAACAAACTTAAATTCAAACCAATTCGGCTTTAAAAAAGGCAAATCGGCCCAAAAATAATCAATTACGTCAAGAATTTCATGCTCAAACGTAAAAAACTTGTCAGAGTCGGTTCGCACATGTCAAATTCACTCCCATTAGTCGATGGTATCCCGCAAGGATCACCTATATCGGTAATCCTATTTCTCAAAATCAATCTCTAAATCAATAATTAACAGCTATTCGGTTCACAAAACAAAACGAAACAAATCGGTGGTTGCTGATAAGCATCAAAAAAGTATTATTGTTGTTAACATGACGACGACGAAGACAACACAACGGTTTTGGGCTGGCAGTAAGTAAAACCAAAGCCAATGGAAATTATGAGACAAAACCAAGTCTTTCCGCTACTACTAGGGAAAAAAGTGAATCTGGACTCTGCACCCACCACAAGCTCCAATCAATTCGATCTCCTCGAGAATAAAATTGAAAAAGAGCTTTTCTTTTATAAAGTTCAAAGCGATGGCTAAGTGAGAGTTATGGTTAGGTCTATTGAAGAATACAGGAAAATTGTTAAAACATTAGCAATATCAAAAGTCGTGTAACCAAGGAGCCTTTGAATTTGTTCTTCTTAGATATCGTGCCCAACAATAAAAATCAAGACATTTACAAAGTTAAACATATTGGGAACGCAGTTGTTAACATAGAACCTCCCCGTAAAATGAAAGACACACAAAGACATATTGGGCCATAACTCACAGATGTGTGAAATGCTCCTCTAACTTTAGTAACAACATTTGTCCAAAAAATCGATAGTAACCACCAAAATGCGCCATCTGTAACGAAGATCATGCTGCAAAGGGCGTAAAATCTATCAGGAACTCATATCAAAAAAATTGTTAAGCGGACACAACCTTCTGAAAAACACCAAAAATTATAATAATAAAAACAAGCTGGCTTCATCTCAATCATTTGTTCAGTTAAACAATTCGACAAAACAACCCAAAGACTACCAATCTTACGGTCAAGTTGCTACAGAAAATACTATTTCGAAAACGTCTCTAGAAAGAATAGAACCGCTTTTAGAAAAACAATTTTAACTTACTAATAATCTACTTAAAATGATAAATGCATAAGAAATAATAATATAACAACTTTGTCGACTGGAATGCCTACATCAGAGACCGGCAGCGGTGCACCGCAACTACAAGTACACCGCATACATACTCTGTTCTCTAGTATTAAAAGACAGAGTCAAAAAATTATGCGGTGTTTTTTTACTCATTTGTTTTGTCTCTGTTTCGTATGCGGTGCCAAAAATGAGCATCATATATTGACGTAGTAGATTTTTACTCTTGTTAGCGGCTACCGCATACACACTTGGTATGCAAAAACAACCCTAAAATTTCTTCATGTGATCTCGCACCAACTCTTTTTTTTCGGGTGTTTGTTTCTGTTGACATTGCTTACATCTCTTTTTTACGCGTAACTATGTAAGTTAACAACCAACTCCCAGCGTAGGCTGAGCAGGCCAATTCTAATTCTAAATATTAATTATTAATATTAATATTAATAATTGAATCATTTAATAATATAATAATATAATATAATAATATAATAATAATATAATATTCATCATTATTATTATTAAACTCTTGTACGGTCCACCTTAAATTGGATCCACCCTAATGGGCCCGAGAGCTTTGACAGCATATTGCACCGTTATGGGCTGTGGCTTTGGCTCATTGGTGGACTGCGATCGTATGATTACAGCAAAACGGGAAGGTCAGCGACCTGCCACGGGCATCCGGCCAGGCTGGAGCTTTTAGCAGTTCTTAAATTTAGTTTTAATTTGGATGTCAAATAAAGAGCACTTGCTCGAATACCGAATTCCGGCTTTAGCCGTCACACTTATTCTAATTGTTGAATTTGGTTATCTATCGTGCCTCAAGGGCCGTAACAACGGAGAAAAGTATCTCCCGTCGTAATCTTCGAAAGAAGGAAGCAAGTCGAGGCGACCACCCGACTCTCCAGTAGCTAATAACCTTGGTGGTTACCACGACCCAACTCTTGGGGATCTACAGCGACGAGGGCCACCAGCGCCAGTAACCTACAAACGCCTCCCCGCCACGGATATCCAACCAGCCGGCTCTACCCCTGCCACGGAGGCACAGCCAGCCGGCACAGATAATTAATTAATTTGTATCTGTATTTATGTATGTGCGTATAAAAAAGAAAGGCATCGGGACCTTTTTTGTCTCTCTCTGAGGTCTATTTTTAATAGGTTTGTTTTTGCCTTTCTTTATTGAACGCTATTAAATAAAAGTAAACAAAGAGTGCGAATCATGATTTCATTGTTATTTTATTGTCTTATACTTTTTTTCTTAATAATAATTAATAAGTTTTGAATAATTATATTATTAAATTAGAATAGAAAATTGTCTTATCGATTAATTAATTCATTATTTTTTTAAAATGAATGAAGGAACATTAAGCTATCAAGAGCATTTCGCCCTAATCGATTTCTCTTCTCCGTTACTATATTTCCTGCTAGAGAAAATGCTCGTTCGGCTGCTGCGCTACTTGCAGGAATGGAAAGTATTTGCAATGCTAATTTTGAAAGTTTAGGGTAACACTTTTCGTTGTGTTTCCACCATTTAACGATTTCGAAGTCTTCGCTTATCATTACTTTTTCGTTACAATATTTTTCTATTTCATCGTAAGCGGTGACATTAATTGTGGTGGTGTTTTGTAGTATTAAAAGACAGAGTTTTTTCCCATATTTCACAAACATGGTGGGATATTTTTTTTTTTTTTAATTGAAATCGGCACTGAATCTAAAATGTTTGCCTCACATAGCGACTTAACTTTAAGGATTGAGGGAATAACAAAACATATTGAGGAGGAACGGCAAGTTTGCATTTCTTTAAAAATGATTTCAAACTTTTTAAGTGTATTTATGTTTATGGTCAGCAACCTATTATTTTCATTCGAAGCACTTAATATATTATTAATATCTGTCCAGTTGTCGAATATAGATTTACACATTGTATAGTTTGAGTTCCAACGTGTTTGGCATGGATTTTTTAATGAAGTCCTGAGTTGGTGCTGCAAGTTCGCTTTTGTTGTTTTCCAATGCCTTTATTATATTTGCACCCCTGTCAGTCACACATTTTATTTTGTCCATAGTCGTAATGCCAAACTCGTCTAATAGGGACTTCAATTTCTCACGAACATTTGTCGCAGTTGATCGCTGAAAATCCATCGATTTGAGCCCCAAGACTAGGTTGACCAATTGATGTTCCTTCTCGTAGTGCATCGTAACCCCAAGGAAAGTGCGTTTTACGTAGTTGTCGGTCCACAAATCCATTGTTATTGATGCTCCTCCTCCGCTCACAACGTCCTTTAGCTCTTTGCTGATGTGCGATTTTTTTTCCTCTGCGTCTTTGTGGCACTTTCGAGCAATAGTTGAGGGATCCGGAAGCAGATTGTCGATGTCAACGCATTCTCCATAGGTAGATCCAATTCTTATAAAAAATTGGACCATTGACCTAAAGCCAGATCCACTGACGGCGGAAAACGGGCGGCAGTCCTCTACAACCCACTTGGAAACAGCCGTTAGTGCTTCTAGTTTATCTGGTGCAGATACCATTTTAAAGGCTGTTGCTTCTTTGAATGTTTGGCAGCATTTGTGCCGGCCTAAGTTTAAAGTTTGGTTAGCCATCTTCCTTTAAAATCTCGGCCAATATGTTCCAGACGAAACTTTTGCAAATGTCCCTTTTAATTTGCTCGGCAATAAACGCGGTGTCCGACATTAAAAATTTTGTTTTGCTTATTCGACTGCTCACAAAGAAATCTCACTTAATAATGAAAAACATCATAAAGAACCAAACTACATATGTGTGTATGTTGCTTTGGCCGGCCTCTGTTGCCGATCACTTATTTGCATAGTGCCATCTCCCTCTAGATCATTTTTTACTTGTAGGATTTTCGCTCTTCGTAGACCAACTCGGTGCAAAAACGACGAAGAAAAAAAGGGCAACAAAGCAGAATGTGCAAGATTGATGGTCATAAAAATAACAGAGTAAATTTGTGAGTGAGTATTTTTCCACCGCGAATTTTTGTGAATGTCTCGCGCCGGACTAATAGGCTTGGCGGTGTTTTACCACCGCAACCGCATATTGTGCGGTGTTTTACTACTGCCATCGCATTTTGAGCGAGTACACTAGTAGTACACAAAACAGGCACCGATCTCTGGCCTACATAATGGCCAACTGATAGTCGAAAAATTACAGATTTGATTGATTTTGTAGTATTCTCTGGAATCCCACAGTCACAGATGCGAATTATAGAAAGCTTTGACCTTAACTCAGACCACTCCCCAATAATAGCAACTTACAGCACAATAGCCCACATGTTGGAAAAACCCTATGAAATCATTACAGCCTCTACAGATATTAACGCATTTAAATATTATTTAGACTCAGCTATAACCCTGGACATTTCGTTAAAAACAGGAGAGGAGATAGACAATGCTGTAGAGCTTTTCCAAATACAATTCAATTCTGCACTCTGTGTTTCAGCCAAACGACATAAATAATCCTATAACAGAGACTGATGTAGAAAAATTGAATCTCCCTGCCAAATGAGCCTGCCTATTAAAAGCATCAAAATTAGAATCAACTCCTTGAAGTCCGTCCAAATCACTTTTTCGTTCAGACCAGGTAACTGCCCAAATGTTACCCTTAATGGCTCACCAATTCCACAAACCACCTGTGTAAAGTACCTCGGCTTGCATCTCGACCGCATCAAGCAATCAAAGCAAAGTGTCAACAACTCAGACTTAAAACATTAAAAATATCATGGTTGAGAAGTCGAAAATCAAAAACGACTTTAGAAAATAAAATTTGCCTCTACAAATCCATACTGGAGCCTGTCTGGACCTACGCTATGCAGCTCTGGGGAACTGCTAGCAACTCCAACATTGAAATACTTCAGCGTTACCAATCAAAAACTTTGCGCCAAATTGTCAATGCTCCTTTCTACATATCTAGTGCAAATCTTCACAAAGATCTTAATATCCCAACAATAAAAGAAGAAATACATCGACAGACTCCATAATCACGAAAATAATTTAGCCTTAAATCTAGTAGACAACAGCATATCAGTACGAAGGCTTAAAAGATACCAGATTCTCGACCCTAACTAACTACACAAACACTTCTTCACATCGCGAAAGCAAAACTCATAGAAAATATGGAATATGGCCAGAAAAGCGTGCTAAACAACCTAAAAACACCCTTTAACACTTCCCTTGGCGCCTACCGAACCACGCCCATAAATAACTTGCTAAAAGAAGCCAACATCCTCCCATTAGAGCAAAAACGTGACCTCCAAACAGCCAAACTCACAAAAAACCTTTTATTTTTCAAAGAGACACCAATACACAAACTCGTCAAACAAATAAAATAAAAAAAAACCCATCAACCTTGACCGTACAATAAACCTCAATAACTAAATCTACCCATGAACCAGTAAAACTACACAAATACCAGCCACCTTGGGATCTCCCAAATCTTATAAATTCAGCATTTAGAGCCCACAAGAAACAAACCACACCACCAGATACCTAAAGGGAAACTTTACGAACATTCCCAAGGACAGATCACTTCATAAAAAACTAGCCCCAAAAATTAAAATATTGTGGATACGTGGTCATGTAGGCATAGCAGTCAACGAGCTAGCCCACCAAACCGCAAAATCGACAAGCAATATGCTCCTTATATAGACCCCAAACATTCATTTAACATACATAAACAGACACTTAAAACTAGAATTCCTAAAAATAAATAAACTGAACATAGAACACTGCAATCAATGGTATAAAAACATAAGCAAAGATAATTCAAACATCGACAATTATTGCAGATCCTTCCATCCCGAATCGAGCTGACTCGATCAAGTTAAAATAATACGCCTTAGACTAGGTCACAGACAATTTGGAAAAAATCTTAATCTTCTTAAAAACTTCAAAGCTATACCACAAATTTAAAAAAAAAAAAAAAACCCAAATATACATAAATAAAAACTTACCAACTAAGTAGCCAAAATGTAACGAACAATATGTAATTAAACTAAAAGATTTAATATCATTAGCCTAAAAAGACGAAGGCCTTGTTGCCAGCGCCTTATCGACTAAGTTAGTAAGTTTGTAGTTAGTAAGTTTGTAAACTTCTCTATCTTTAATAATAAATAAATAAATAAAAAAAAGTATAGTTATAGTAATGCCTAATATTTTAAAAGAATTTTTAATTTTAAGATTAAAATTGCTTAGAATTCTAAAAGTTGCCTTTTTCTTTCGACAAATATGTATAAGTTTTGATTTTTATATAGAGACTAGAGAATAACTAACGAGATATAAAGAAGTTTGGTGGTATAGGGACCATCAAACTCTTTACCCCAACGTTTTATGAACGATAAAAAAACCTCTTGCATTTCCCACTAAAACACCTATGTGATCGGAAAACATTTTTTTATAACTAAAAAGAACACCAAGGTCAAATACACTAGAATTACGCTCCATGATGCTTGGGTACTGTTAGATAAGTACATTTTGATCCAGTTTACGAGAATATTAGGAAAACCGAGCAGAGTTAGCTTATTCAGCAGTAGAAACTACTGTGAAAACTACGTCAGCTTGAGATTTTAGCTTATAGCCATTCCTAATGAAAGATGTGGATTCTAGGAGGTTGGTAGTGGTGTACCGGCGTTTCATGAAACCATGCTGAAATGGCGACATTAACGAGTAACATTGATGTTGAAGCTGCGAGGTGATGATTAACATGAGCGATTTGGGGATAGCGCAGAGCTTGGAAATTTTGATGTCAGACCGAATACTATTTTTATGAAGCGGTAAAATGTGTTGCAGTGGCACAATTATAAATTCTTCTTAACATTTTTGACTGGAAGCGCTGAAGGGTCTCTATGTTTTGGCTGTTCCCCACAGTTGTATACCGTACGTCCAGAAAGGCTTGAGAATCGTTTTATATAGCAGTATTTTGTTTTCTACGCTGACTTGAGAATTTCGTTAATTTTGTTAGCTTTTAGAGTTAGTTGTTGTTTCTTTGGCTTTATTTGCGTGCGATCAAGATGCATGCTGTGTGCATGGTATAGATGAGTTACTGAATCTCACTTCTGGGTAGTTTCCAGCTCTTAATGCAAATGTTATCTGCCCAGACATAAGCGGATCTACTTTCATTTTGCATCGCTGAAACCACGCTTCAATAAGGTCGAGCTCGTGTTGCAGATATTCAGATGCTTCTTCCCTTAGAAAGCTATTTGCTATGATAGCAACCTACGCAGACTAGCTATTCTTACATTATTTGCAATTGGCATATCAGCCGTGAATAGTGTATATAAAGCAGGACCTAGGACGCTACCTTGTGAGATTATAGCATTTGTGTTTACTTTTGAAGAAGATTCCACTTTTTGATAAACGTAGAAGCAGCGTTTATCGAGATACCATTTTAGCAGCAAATAGTATGGTGCAGGCAGCCATAGTAAGCCTTTATGCTATACTCTATCGAACTCTTGCTGAACATCAAGAAATGCTGATATAATTTCATTTATCACTCTATGCCACTGCTCTGGGGTTCCATGCCTATCCTGAAATCAAACTGGTATTCGGGAATGATGGCGAGTTCGTCCAAAATAGGCAACATTCTCTTCAAGGGTATTTTTCCAAATACCTTCGAAAATGTTGACAGTAAGCTTATAGGACGGTACGACGATAACTCAGTTTCAGTTTTTTTCGGCTTTAAAATCATCACCACCTCGGCACATTTCCACTGAACACTGCAATCAATGGTATAAAAACATAAGCAAAGATAATTCAAACATCGACAATTATTGCAGATCCTTCCATTTCGAATCGAGCTGACTCGATCAAGTTAAAATAATACGCCTTAGACTAGGTCACAGACAATTTAGAAAAAATCTTAATCTTCTTAAAAACTTCAAAGCTATACCACAAATTTAAAAAAAAAAAAAACCCAAATATACATAAATAAAAACTTACCAACTAAGTAGCCAAAATGTAACGAACAATATGTAATTAAACTAAAAGATTTAATATCATTAGCCTAAAAAGACGAAGGCCTTGTTGCCAGCGCCTTATCGACTAAGTTAGTAAGTTTGTAGTTAGTAAGTTTGTAAACTTCTCTATCTTTAATAATAAATAAATAAATAAAAAAAAGTATAGTTATAGTAATGCCTAATATTTTAAAAGAATTTTTAATTTTAAGATTAAAATTGCTTAGAATTCTAAAAGTTGCCTTTTTCTTTCGACAAATATGTATAAGTTTTGATTTTGATATAGAGACTAGAGAATAACTAACGAGATATAAAGAAGTTTGGTGGTATAGGGATCATCAAACTCTTTATGAACGTTTTATGAACAACGTTTTATGAACGCTAAAAAACCTCTTGCATTTCCCACTAAAACACCTATGTGATCGGAAAACATTTTTTTATAACTAAAAAGAACACCAAGGTCAAATACACTAGAATTACGCTCCATGATGCTTGGGTACTGTTAGATAAGTACATTTTGATCCAGTTTACGAGAATATTAGGAAAACCGAGCAGAGTTAGCTTATTCAGCAGTAGAAACTACTGTGAAAACTACGTCAGCTTGAGATTTTAGCTTATAGCCATTCCTAATGAAAGATGTGGATTCTAGGAGGTTGGTAGTGGTGTACCGGCGTTTCATGAAACCATGCTGAAATGGCGACATTAACGAGTAACATTGATGTTGAAGCTGCGAGGTGATGATTAACATGAGCGATTTGGGGATAGCGCAGAGCTTGGAAATTTTGATGTCAGACCGAATACTATTTTTATGAAGCGGTAAAATGTTTTGCAGTGGCACAATTATAAATTCTTCTTAACATTTTTGACTGGAAGCGCTGAAGGGTCTCTATGTTTTGGCTGTTCCCCACAGTTGTATACCGTACGTCCAGAAAGGCTTGAGAATCGTTTTATATAGCAGTATTTTGTTTTCTACGCTGACTTGAGAATTTCGTTAATTTTGTTAGCTTTTAGAGTTAGTTGTTGTTTCTTTGGCTTTATTTGCGTGCGATAAAGATGCATGCTGTGTGCATGGTATAGATGAGTTACTGAATCTCACTTCTGGGTAGTTTCCAGCTCTTAATGCAAATGTTATCTGCCCAGACATAAGCGGATCTACTTTCATTTTGCATCGCTGAAACCACGCTTCAATAAGGTCGAGCTCGTGTTGCAGATATTCAGATGCTTCTTCCCTTAGAAAGCTATTTGCTATGATAGCAACCTACGCAGACTAGCTATTCTTACATTATTTGCAATTGGCATATCAGCCGTGAATAGTGTATATAAAGCAGGACCTAGGACGCTACCTTGTGAGATTATAGCATTTGTGTTTACTTTTGAAGAAGATTCCACTTTTTGATAAACGTAGAAGCAGCGTTTATCGAGATACAATTTTAGCAGCAAATAGTATGGTGCAGGCAGCCATAGTAAGCCTTTATGCTATACTCAATCGAACTCTTGCTGAACATCAAGAAATGCTGATATAATTTAATTTATCACTCTATGCCACTGCTCTGGGGTTCCATGCCTATCCTGAAATCAAACTGGTATTAGGGAATGATGGCGAGTTCGCCCAAAATAGGCAACATTCTCTTCAAGGGTATTTTTCCAAATACCTTCGAAAATGTTGACAGTAAGCTTATAGGACGGTACGACGATAACTCAGTTTCAGGTTTTTTCGGCTTTAAAATCATCACCACCTCGGCACATTTCCACTGAGAAGGAAAATGGTCTAGCATCATGATAGCATTAAATATAAGAGTTAATAAACGAATTCATTTTTGTGGTAAGTTTTTTATAGTTAGTCTATAAATTTACGGGCCGGGCGCTTTTTTGTTTTTTAAGTTTTTAATTTCCATTAAAACTTCCTTTGTTTGTATACGATGAATTGGTAAGCTCATTTGGCACGGGAAAACTAAAAACAGATACTGGTGTAGATCTTGCACTCTGTATTTCAGCCAAATAATATTGTAAACGAAAGTGTCGAGAGAGATATAGAGGGAATCTCTCGACAGTTTCGCTTACAATATTATTTGGCTGAAATACAGAGTGCAAGATCTGAATAAACTGAATTGGGGATAAGTGTTGCAAATAAACACTTGCATCCGATCGATGTGCTATATGCGAACAAAACATATATACATACATAATCATTATGTAGAGAAATACGAATGAAGGCAGGGTTGACTTAACAGTAATTAGGACCGGTGCTGTTAGAGCGATCGCAACGATAAATATTGTAATTGGATGACACAATTTCATAATCAGACACTGAGAAATTCAACCAGGTTTTAGTAAAACCAACTTACTAAGTTTCCCTAACAAGCTGCTAACGTTTTGATAGTGTATGGTGAAGAATGAAGGTAGTTTTTTGAAAGAATGGAGGAAAAGTTATCGGTGATTCTATTACCATTTTTCGGGTTGGTAACAAGTTCGTGCACAATTACATGGTCAGGCCAGATGGAATGATCAAGATCTTTATCAAAAAGAGTATCTGAAGAAAGAATTTAAAATATGGAAAGTTTTTCATCTTTTGGAAGTTAAATTTAGTGACAAAAAATCGGAGGCAGAAGCATTTAAGCTATTGCTTAAGTGGCCCTTTAAATCGTTTGGTGTCGCGTATGGATTTAAACTTGAAATAAAGACGGTTTTAGAAGGTGCGATTCCAAAAATTAGATTCGATATGGGTTTTGTGGTAACCGGATCTAAAACGTTTGAGACGTTTGCATGGCCTGGGTATTGTACATTGGATTGTACATCAGGAAGAGTGAACAGTTCACGGCCAGAAACCACAGATATGTACATATGTATGTGAATTCTCTCCGAAGCATTCATCAGGAATTGTGAAGGCTTGGCTTGTCTGGAATTGCCCTCTTGTCGTCATAACGCCAGCACAGTCTCCAGATTTTAATGCGATCAAAAATTTATTGGAAATATTGAACAACGCTATAAGGATATATTTATGTACATATGTACATATACATACACATGCCAGAAAAAGTATGCGTACAAACTCGATGCCTAACTTTGATCGCTAAAAAAACATATATATATAATTGATATCGACTTAATTTTTTTTTTATATTGTTAACACATTTATTGATTATAAATATATTTAGTTTTTATTAACATAACACCTTAACTTTATTTATTAAAATTAAAAAACGAAAAAGTGACGAATTTTTAGCCAGAAAAAATATGCGTACAAATTTGAAAAACGATGTGTATCTGCTCTGTATGCAGCTTTAGGTACCGTTAGTTTACTAGAAACGGTAAATAAAGCTCTAAGAACTGCTTGGCACTTGTTCTTTGAGCAAATTTCGTCACTTCGAGGAAAAAATCGCAATGGGCAAGAAGACAAAAGAAATTGATCCCGATTTAAGGAAAC
>VNJM01002305.1:0-162761 GCA_008042475.1 Drosophila kanapiae
AAAAAAAAAAAAAAAAAAAAAAAAAAAAATCGACATGCATATTGGAACTATCAAAAACATGTACAACTATAAATACAATATCAATAAATCAATATTTTTTGGGAGAAATGATATATAATTTAGGAAACTTTGTTTCCCAAATATCGAGTGTGCGATATATTTTTTTTTATTTTCTGATATTTCTGCTTTTGTCACTGTGATCAAAGTGAAAAAGTGAAGCTCGAACTCGGAGTTTAACAAGAAAAGAAAAGAAATGGATTCAAATTGAATCCGTTTGATTTCCTTGTTTTTGATTTACGGTGAAATCAAACACGGAACTGCAACATGTAAATCGTGAAATAAAATTATTAAAACAAGTGAAAACACGACAAACTTGTCGTCCCACCTAAAAATAAGAAAATGGCGAGTATATTTTCAGGAGTAGATTTATTATTCAAAACTTTGGCTTGATAATTAGCTGCAGGATATATCGCTTTAGTTCGAATTTTCCCATTAGTGTGAAAGCAGTATAACTACTAAATAAACAATTTCTTTCAATTTGTTTTATTTAACTCGAAAAACTAGCGTTTAATAATGCTAACTTGCTCCGTAGATTTTTAATTTATCCTGCATATCCGCCTCTACTTTTTAGAGAGCGGTAGCAAATCGGGAGCCTAACAATTAGCAAACATTGTTTCTGCTCAGTTCTTCGATTTTTCAATTGCTAGCGCTCTCGTGTGTATTTGATCTTTTGTTGGCAGTGGATAAATTGCTACAAGCGAAGAAAGTATCGAAAAAACATTGTTTTGAGCAAAAGTCTTCTCCCGATTTGCTCACACTACCGATCTTACTTTTTACAGAGCTCAAGAGTAGATACACATGCCAGAAAAAGTATGCGTACAAACTCGATGCCTAACTTTGATCGCTAAAAAAACATATATATATAATTGATATCGACTTAATTTTTTTTTTATATTGTTAACACATTTATTGATTATAAATATATTTAGTTTTTATTAACATAACACCTTAACTTTATTTATTAAAATTAAAAAACGAAAAAGTGACGAATTTTTAGCCAGAAAAAATATGCGTACAAATTTGAAAAACGATGTGTATCTGCTCTGTATGCAGCTTTAGGTACCGTTAGTTTACTAGAAACGGTAAATAAAGCTCTAAGAACTGCTTGGCACTTGTTCTTTGAGCAAATTTCGTCACTTCGAGGAAAAAATCGCAATGGGCAAGAAGACAAAAGAAATTGATCCCGATTTAAGGAAACAAATTGTAAAACTCCGAGATGAGGGGAAAACTCTGCGGGAAATCGGGAAAATTGTTGGCAGAGCTCATTCCTCTATACAAAGAGTGCTCGAAAACTTCGATTTAAACGGGTCAATTAGGTCAAAGCCACGTTCTGGAAGGCCACCTAAGCTGACGGATCGAGAGAAGCGGGACGTTTTGAAGAGTGTGAAGCTGAATCCTCGATTAACAGCCTTCAAAATTACTCAGGACATCAAGGAGAAGTTCAACAAAGATCTTCATGAGGATACAATCCGAAAAATTTTGAAGAAAGAGGACTTACATGCCCGTACCGCGCGGAAGAAGCCCTTAATATCGCCGGCCAATAAGAGAAAGCGAACAGATTTTGCCAAAAAATTTGTCCAGGAGCCTGCAGTACATATACGAATGTATGTACCTATGTACATACATATGTATGTATGTATGTATGTAGTTTACATACAGCAAAAATTGGTCTGTTAACATTTCTAAATGTAATAATATATTTTATTTGTCTACAGACCCGTAAAGAATGTGGAAAGAGAGGACGGAAACCTGGAAGAAAGACGTCGACGGAAAAATTAGATATAAAAGCCAAACTTGGTATGATACTACATATGAAAAAGTAATTTTACTTATTTATTAACCTTATGACTTTGGATTTTTTTTAGAACGCAGCCGTCAAAGTGCTAGGGAATGCCGAGCGCGGAAGAAGTTGCGCTACCAGTACCTTGAAGAATTGGTTGCAGATCGGGAGAAAGCCGTTGTTGCATTGCGTGCTGAACTGGAGCGCGTCGGTATACCTATTAATTGGGGTGTTGTTAATAAATATTTAATTATTTTCTATTATAATTGCAGTTAATACAATGGAATGAAAACGTCACACCAAATAACAACGAGCAATTGCTTCAGGATATCGGTATTCTTAAACAAGAATAGCATATAGTTTTCCTTTTCCCTAAAATAAAAGATCATTTGTTCTCTTTTAATAATAAAGATACTTATAAGCCTATTTATTTATTAAATGTACATGTGCATACATATGTATGTATGTAAAATATAAAGGGTGGTAATTTGTGACCCCTATTTGAAGTACGTCTTTGTAACTTGACAGTGAGGCCAGACTTGCTGTCTAGCCAGCTGACTCGTCCTACAAGTGAACTGTATAAAAAAAAAATTATAAAGTGTAATAATTATTATATTTAAAAGCGCGAAAGTTAATTTTTGAATCGACAGTACGATATTGGTGAAATTAATACGAACATCTATTGGACAAGCTGCGATTTATACTTGTGGAACAATGAAATTAGCACGTCAAATAATCGATATATATCCCTTTGATTATAGAACAATTATCGGTATTTTCTCCCATCTCTGATTTCTTATAAATACAGAATAGAACTCTACGAAAGATAACATATTCGTAAACATTGTTTATTGTGCCAAATCAAAATACACATGCTTATGTGCGAGCTTTGCATCCTGTTTAGTTCATTACCGGAATCTATTAAAAGATAATATGGCTCTAAATGGATTTTTAGATTTCTTTCAAAAAGGAAAGGTAAGATTGGGCAAGCGTAAAATTCAACCACACACCCCAACATTCGCTTAAATTCGTTTATTTTGTAACCAAGACTTTTAGGCCGAAAAAGCCGTTTGCATCGGGAACAATAAGATATTCGCTGCACAAACAAGCCCAGGCCAGTTTGCAATCGGGGATTAATCTGCGCCAAGTTGTGCGGCTGCCGCAAGGCGAGAATTTGAACGACTGGCTAGCAGTGCATGGTAAGCATTAATAATATAGAAAAACATTTATATATGTATGTATTAACACATATTTATGCTTTTATTTTAGTTGTGGACTTTTTTAATCGAATCAACCTTATTTATGGCACCGTTTCCGAGTTCTGTAACGAAAGTACCTGTCCCACAATGTCCGGGGGCTCTCGCTATGAGTATCTGTGGGCCGATGGAGATCTGTAAGTGCATTTAAATGGTAACTGAGCTACAATTATTACTTTTGGTTATTTTTAAGCTACAAAAAGCCAACCGCCCTCTCAGCTCAGAAGTATATTGAGCATTTAATGGATTGGATTGAGTCTCAGATTAATAATGAAGCCGTGTTCCCCGTCTCCACTGGTAACATTTCTGTTCGGTGAATGCAGCGATAAGAGCCGTGCATTTAACTTTACTCTTTCTTTCAGATGTTCCTTTTCCCAAGAATTTCACCGCAATAAGTCGCAAGATCTTAACCCGACTTTTCCGTGTTTTTGTCCACGTCTATATACACCATTTTGACAGGCTAGTAAGCATCGGAGCTGTACGTATCCCAAAGTAGCGAGTTTTATCTTATACTTGAATAATTCGATATGCTTTTTTTGCAGGAAGCCCACGTAAATGCTTGCTATAAACATTTTTATTATTTCGTGCAAGAATTTGATATGATTTCGGCCAAGGAGCTCGAGCCGCTGCATGAAATGACAAGCAGAATTTGCAAAGACAAGGACTCAGTTTAATAAGTGCTAGAATGTGATGTAAATATGTGTCGTTTATTAAAAAAATAAATAAGAATACATGGAATGCATTTTGGTATGGATTTCTTAAGCCGACTTTACATTTCAGAAACATTTAATTTGTATTCTTGGCGTTTGGGAATGGTATATTTGGTATTTCACCTTGTGCGGTATTTTAGTGACACTGCTCTTTGGTCACACTGATGTAAACACAAATGATTATCGCTTAGAATATATTTTAGCAAATCAGCAAACTGAACCTTCACGCAAAATGGAAATGGTAGATCCAGATGCACATTTGGTGGCCCTTAAAGGTAAACAACAAATAAATAAATAACATTATTATTATATATATTATTATTACTTGTTTTCACCATAGTTATGCGCCTGATGCGGCCCACTTTGGTGGGACTTGGGCCAGTGGTTACTTGCGAACCCACGGACTTAGTGCAGCGTTTAAGCCATGCCCAGGAGCGACCAGACTCCAGTGGTAAGCCCTAACATTCTTTAGAAAATAATTAGCTATTACATTTACCTATTTACCTATTTCTAGTAAGTGAGGGCATGGCCATGGAAACCCTGGCGGCGGGTCAAGTCCTTCTGCTTCCGCAATCGTTTGGCAGCATTTATTTGGGCGAAACTTTCGCCAGCTACATTTGCGTACACAATACCACTGCGAATCAAGTGGAGTGTGTGACCGTTAAGGCCGACCTTCAGTCGAACACCTCACGGATCAACTTGTCCATGCACGAGCATACCAAAAGCCCAGTTGTATTGCCGCCCGGCGGCACCATTGACGACGTTATCCGATACGAGGTGAAGGAAATAGGAACGCACATGTGAGTTAATAACTTTCCCTCTTGAAAACCTTTTAATTACATGTATTTTTAGTCTCGTCTGCGAGGTGACCTATTCGACGCCCGCTGGCTATGCCCAGTCGCTGAGAAAGTTTTTCAAATTCCAAGTCCTGAAGCCCCTCGATGTCAAGACCAAGTTTTACAATGCAGAAATAGACGAAATATACTTGGAGGCCCAAATTCAGAACGTGACCACCAGTCCGTTTTGTCTTGAAAAGGTGGAATTAGATGGTTCCGAGGACTATTCTGTAACGCCTCTAAATACGCTGCCGAATGGCGAGTCTGTGTTTACGGTGAAGCACATGCTGCAGCCCAACAACAGTTGCCAGTTCCTTTATTGCATAAAGGTGAGAGTACGCCGTAAAGTGGATTACTAAGTTAAGGTATACATAATTTCCTTTCTTTTCGAGCAGCCGAAGGCCGATATTGCCAAGGATATAAATACCTTACGTCAGTTTAATAACGTTGGCAAACTCGACATCGTGTGGCGGTCAAATCTGGGCGAAAAGGGTCGGCTGCAAACCAGTCAGCTGCAGCGATTGGTAAGAACTTTACATCATTGTAAATAATCAGAGTAAATTTACATATTTAAATTGTTTTCAGCCATTCGAGTGCAAAACTCTACGCTTGGAAATACTGGATGCAAAGAATACAGTTAAAATCGGAACTATATTCACGTTTAATTGTCGCGTGACGAACACATCGGAACAATCAATGAAGTTAAATGTTCGCTTGGTAGCCAAGTTTTCGCCAGATAGCCAATACACTGGCTGTGCGGACTTTATGCTGAATCAACTTCAAAGTGGAGAAACTACCGAGTTTCCTCTATCCGTTTGTCCATCAAAATTGGGTCTCGTAAAAGTGTCGCCATTAATATTGACCAACACATTGCAAAATGATCAGCAATTTACCATTGAAAATGTTGTCGACGTTTTTGTGGTAAATTCCGACTACAACAACGACCCCACAACGCATCAGAACAAGTTAATTCGTTATGAAAGTGCTACGAGCTGTTTAAACCAAAAGCAAGTGCAATTGCAGGTGGTTTGAGATTGCCTGTCAATAAATTTATGTAAATGTTAAATATATTACACACATTAGAGTTTGTCAAAATGTAGAGTGGAAAATTGGTCTATTAGGAATTTAATACCAGAAAAATCGATAGTCTTATTCTTAAATTAAGCGTATTTTTGTACCAACTTCCATTTGGTCACACCATTTCACTGTTTAGATCACAACACACTAGAAATGTTACGAAATGTGTGCACCTTTTCCACGCATTTCGGCAAATGCATTTTTCAATCAAACATCCGTGGCATGGCGGGACATTCAAAATGGGCCAATATTAAACACACGAAAGCCTTAAAAGATGGAGCGAGAGCGGCGCTGTTTGCAAAGATATCCCGGCAACTTCGAATGGCCATTCAGGAGGGAAACTCGGCGGATCCAGCTATAAATTCCCTGCTGCGGACTGAAATAGATAGGGCCTTGAAACAAAACATGCCTAGTGGTACCATACAGAATACTTTAAACAAATTTAAAACTAGCAAAGTTCAGCTTAAGAAGTACCGCATGGATATTCGATATAAGCGAGCTGTTTACCTGATATGTATTCTATATACGGACAACTTTTCTGGACTGAAAATGGATGCGACGCCAATGATAAAGAAGGCCGGGTAAATATTTGAACAAACGTTTCGTTGTATCCTTTATATGAATTTATTTCAAATTTATAACCTTGCAGGGGCGAATTCATGGATGTTGGGAATTTGTTTGAGGACTTTGGATTGATCCAGACTCGGTTTGATACTTCAAAAGTGCCTCAAGGCTTCAGCTTGGAAGATAAAGCCACTAATGATGCGATAGAGCTTGGAGCTGAGGAAATTGAAATAGATAATGAAGCCGAGGGCACAGTAAATGTAAATATTCTTTAAATATTAAACATTAATTGCCGCCTTTCTAATAATTATCACCCGTTCAGTTCTTATGCAGTCCTGTGGTTTTATCTAGTCTAAGCACAAACTTGGCAAAACTTGGATACGCCGTTGAAAATAGCGAACACATTTTTTCTCCAATGGTAAGGTTAGCCGTCCCTTCATTTAATAAACTCTCTAAACCTTTATATTTTCAGAAACTTGTGCAATTGTCGGCAGAAGACCAAAAGGCCTATGACACGTTCCTAGAAAAATTAAGAAACATCCCAGGCTTAGAGGATATTTATGACAATGTTGAATAGTGGTTAAAAATTTAAATACATTGACATGCCCCAGCGAAACCGCTCCCGTATTTTTTTTTATGGTTTTTAGTTCGTAAGAATCTACTTGGTAAAGAGAATTCATTAATTTGTCGAATATAATTGTGATCACTCTAATTTTTAGCAATTTCATCTTTAAAATTCCTTTTCTTTAAATTTATTTGCGACAGCTGATTAAAAAAAAACGCTTACAGAAAGCCCCTAACGTTTTCTTGTTCCATTTCCATCGTTTTAAATTCAAGCAAAATTGTTTTCAGAATCGAACCGGCCACTGAAACGTCTGATTATACAAACAAACACAGGTGCTGCAGCCTCTAGATCTAAATTATGAATTATTTAAGAGTTATTCGGAATAATTGGAAAAAATGCACATTCGGAGCTTGTGTGTCGGTGTATGCCCTCCAGTCGTTGAAAACCCACATAGAGTATGCATTCAGAAAACACTCCAAATGCTAAAAAACTATAGCCACTTCTCTTCTTCTTTCTAGGATCGAACAATATATGCGAGAGTTTTCGGCAAAAGCACAGCAAATGGGAAGCATCACGGAGCGACCAAAAAAGGTGCTGGTGGTCATGAATCCAGTGGCCAATAAAAAGAAATCCGAGAAATTTGTGAGTAGCCGAAAATACTTGATCGAATTAATTTGCTGAGTCTTTATATTTTCAGTTCAAAAACTACTGTGAGCCGGTTTTGCATTTAGCTGGATATTCGGTCGAAATACTGCGAACCAATCACATTGGACATGCCAAGACCTACATCCAGGAGATGTCGGCTCTGCCGGATGCCATTGTGGTGGCTGGAGGCGATGGCACCTCATCGGAGGTGGTCACTGGACTGATGCGAAGGCGCGGCAAGCTGTGTCCCATCACCGTTCTTCCCCTCGGACGCGCCGTTCAGGATGCATCTAAAAAGCTGCATATCTTCGGCGTAAAGGATGTGGAGTATGTGAAGTCGCTGTGTGCAGCCCTGGAACCGATGCTCAAGGACGAGAGCAAGTACCACAGCGTGATACGCTTCGATGTGATCGAGGAGACGGACGATGGTGAACAACAGCCATTAAAGCCGATATACGGCTTGAATGGGCTCTCCTGGGGTCTGCTGAAGGACATTGACACGGCCAAGGATAAGTATTGGTACTTTGGACCGCTCCGGCACTATGCAGCCGCCGTATTTAAATCGTTTGCCGATAACTGGAGCCTGCAGACTGACTATGTGTACACACCGCCCTGTCCAGGCTGCGTCGACTGCGCTGTTGTAGTCCAGCGCCAGGATGACGTCGCCGTTCCGGCTGGGCTTTTTACCAAAATCATATTCAAGTACAAGAAGAACACCCCGGCAGACGAGCCGGCGCGGACTCTCGTTAAGAACGACAATTGCGGCAACAAGTTTGAGGGCAGCATCGAGGCGAATCAAATCAACATTAAGTGTACGCATAACAAGGAGAACTTTGCCGAGCTGGAGAGCCAGTTCATCAGTTCTTTGCAGCCGGGATGGGATTACATCAAGAAAATTCCGCAGGTGGTCAGGAGTAGTAGCATTCTGCCGACTTTGGTGGTGAATAGTCGAACCATTCAGCTGCATCCCGCCGGGGAGATGTCCGATAAGTTTTACTCCATCGACGGGGAGGAGTACGACGCTAGACCGATTAAGGTTTCTGTTGTTCCCAATGCTATTAAAGTGTTTGGTTGATTTGGATTTTCAAATGTGTGTTTTGTATATATTAATTGAATTTTGATTAAATGGCGCTACTAGTTAGTATAGCATAACACATTCACAGCAAAAGTTAACCGCTATCTCCTCCCAAATCCAGAGCTGCGTATAATCATTCTTAAACTTCTCAGCGGTGATCAAAATCAATTTATCATTTATTCGAATGCATGAGCCAGTCTTGCGGCGCAGTACTTTTATTGTGAACGATTTTGGCTTGCAATTGAAGTGATCATACCAACATTTTCTGGCAATACACTCGATCGAACGGATATAGCGTGGAAAGTAATTAAAGCCTAAATCGATCCAGTTGATCTTCGAGGAGCATTCCCAGGGCCGCTGCTTGAACCCATCGATCCGTGCATGTCCCACGCGATCCATAAAGGCGCTCCTTGGCCGCACACTCTTGCGGCGCGGCGTCTCCTCTTTGGCAAAGTGATTAGTCTCCCAGGCGGGAAAGCTACTGACCGATATCACCTCGCTATCCGCATAGAAGGGTAATTCGTACGACGATCGCTTATAGCCGCCGGGTAATTGCTGGTGGCTCTTATCGTCCGGTTCGCCTGGCGGATCGATGCTCATGTAGCGGGGATTGAATGCCTGTCCCAGAATCCGGCTCAAGGACTGTGTTGAGAGCTCGGCACAGTAGTCGGCATCACTATCGGCATTCTCCTGTGCGGACCCAGCAGCGGCAGCTAACAAAATTATGCAAACGATAAGCGGCGAGCCGAGTTCCGTGTGAAATCTCATAATTCTGCAAAGTATTTGCAAACACATGTCTCCTGGTAAAATCAGGGCTACTTTAAATGGAACCCGTTGCATTTTATAATTCTTATCGCAGAGATCGATCGTTGCAATCGATTGGCGACTTTATCGGTATCACTGACTCTGTGGAAACTCCCATCCTTGGCCTAGGACCCGTTACTTGGCAGCAAAAACATCTGACTCTCAAGTTAATACATATGTCGTAAAATATACAATTTATATCTGCATTATTAAAAATGATTTGTTTCTGGTTGTACAACTATTGAGTGTATGCTAGTCCTTGGGTTCTATGTAAAGAGAACGAATCGTAAACGTGTTGAAGCTCAGACAGTCGATACTCCTCCAGGCAGACAATGCCCTGTAGCGATGGCGAGAGTTTCAGCGCACACGACAGACAATGAACGACGTGTCGTTTCTCCTGTTCCTTGATAAAAAGTACATTAAAAACTTCGACCTGTGGAAAAGAGAAATATTATTAAAGTTCCAAGGAAAATACAAAGGAAATTAACAGGTCTGTGACAGCCATACATACCTCGCATTGACCGCAGTAATGGGATGCTTCGTTCTTGCCACGGCCATTAAAGCGTATTTCCACACCCTTCGATTTGACGTACTCCTGTATGTGCAGCACGTTCTTCAACGTTTGCAGCAAGCACATTCTGCAAATGATAGAAAAAAGTTAATATTCTGTTTAAAATATACGTTCAGTACGCTCAAGTGGCCCTTGTGGCGAGATGATGGAAAATAGGTAAGAAATGCGTACTAAGTTGGTAAGGATTCAAGTTTATAATAGTATAACTTACTTGATCAGTTCGAATAGCTTCGTGTCCGATACTTTAATGTTTCTGGCCAAATTCCAGCTTAAATGAACCATCGGAACGATGCTCTTAAAGGCCTGCACCTTGTTCCATTCATAACGCTCGATGGCCAGCGAATACTGGCGAGCAGTCAAGGGTCCAACATTCCAGGCAATATTATTGCACCAGCCAACCGATTGGACCCAATGAACGCACCTTAAAAATGGGGAGATATAACAAAGGTGAGAGGGAACTCTATTGTTGGGATTCCTTGCCACTTACCCGGCATTTACCCAAACCAAATCGCCGGGCTTTTGTATAAATCTATAAACTGGTATATTCTCCTTGTATAAATCCTCTAAAACCGGCCACCAAGAGCCGTGCAAGTAGCTTATGTTATTCTTTTCACACAAATTGTGTACGCCGCCCCAGTAGGCGTCGGGTACGGCGAACCATTCGCAGTCCCCCGGCCCGATATTGATATTGATTGAGCAAAAGTTATTGTTCTCCTGGTGTCCGGGCGTTCGGCTGCCCGGCACCTTCATGTAAAGCTGAACAGTGTTCATGCCGAGTATGACATGGCCCACATGGGATAGCATATTGGCAGCTGAAATGACGCGTGCAAAAGCTGGCAGTTTTTGTAGCTCCGTTAATTGTGGCTTCCATTTGCGTTCGTCGGAGAGGTCAACGTTGGTTCCAAATCTGCAGGCAGTTAATAATATAATTACAGAGTTCATTAAATGTATAAAGAGTGCGCCAAATACCTCAACATTTTGCTGTTTATCTTGTTCTTTTTCCGCTTTAAAACAATGCTTGTTGAATTCGAAATGGAGTCCTTGGAGTCCGAGTCGGACATCGCCTGCGAACCCTGGAATCCCTTATCACTTTCATCCTGTGGTAAGACAAGCTAATACCATATAAAGTAAGTGGCATTTTTAAATCGCATTCAAGGCTACAAAACGTGGAGTAATTACCTTGAGGCTGTCCTGAAAACTGGAGGCCTGGTACTGGGCATATTTGGCTATTGTTGTGTGCGAGCGATGTGATATGCAGGCCCAGACCCTTTTACCCTGCGACGTGTCCCAGTTTTCATCGGGCGATTGATGGACCTGTGTCCGCACCTCAACACTGTGATCGGGATTGGCTTCCACCAGTGTTTTGGTCGAAAAGAGACCGAGATCTAGCTTGAGAGCGCCAGCCAGGCCGCGTACAACGGCAATGGGATGCTTCAGGCAAAACTCCTGCAACTGGGGACTAAACGCATTCTTCTTATTCTCTAAATGAACCGACGGTGTGGGCGGCAGGAGCTGGTCCCTCGTCAGTTTCTGCGGTGGGCAATCGGGCGGAGAGGGCGGCGGTGCATTGACTTGCAAAATGGTAAAGTGTACGGGCGGTTCGTCGATTGGCAGCAGCTTTACCGAGGCCAATAGCTGCTTCGAGTCCATTTGTATTTTGAACGGGGAGTTGGTGAAGTCCAAGGTGGCATCACCGCCGGCATTATATTCGTTATGTCTTGAGTCTTCGGTTAAATGGTTACTCATCGCATCTTGGCTCAAACGCTCCAGTTTTATAGTCTCATTTTGTTTATAAATATCATTCGAGATGTCATCAAAGGTGTCCAAAACACTCTGTTCGCTCATCTTTTTACTCTCCAACGGCATGGCGATTAAGTTGCGCTGGCTCAACGTCTCGGAGATGTCTGTAGGACGGAGATATCTATCTTAGAAACTAATTTAAGTGATGGTGGCTTGTGGAACATACTCATTAGGTTTTGGTGCAGTTGCGTTGGCGTCTGATTATTTTGTTGTACTAATTCCTGCTGGCCTAGTTGGCCATCTTCCTTAATACGTTTCGCAGGTATGGGGCTTTGGCTGAGTTGGCTGTGCGGATAAGGTGGTGGTGGTCCCTTTCGAAGGAGAAGAAATCATACAATTCACACGTTTATTTCACATTTTGTACTTCTAACTCCAAACTCACCTGTACTGGGCTTTGTTTTGCCATCTGTCGCGGCAGCATCTGTGCCGTCTGCTGTTGGCGCGAGTTCATTTCTAATGATATTGGCAGATTCCAGGCTTCTTCGATGGAACACAGTGTCCGGCGCTTTGATGTAATACTTGGCAGTGGTGCTTGACTGAGCTGAACCTCCAGAAACTTGATGCGTTGCGTGAGACCCTTCGACAGACCAATAGAGTCCTTTTTCATGCGTATTGCTTGTTTGCGGCGAAATAATGATGATGTCTTCTAGCGGCACAAAGAATAACAAGAATTATAGCTAATTCTTCAAGATAGGCTTCCATTTTCGTCTTACTTGGAATGAAATCTGTTTGGTTGCATTCAAATAGCAGGCGTAGGCATCTCGTAATTGACCACAGCTCTCATAAAGTATACCCAAATTCGTCCAGGCGGCCTTATGATCCTTATCTAATTGAACGGCACAAATGTAGGCTTGAAGGGCATCCGTCGGTTGGTTTTGTTGCTGATATAAAACGCTAAGAATGCAAAATTATTGATTTAAAAGGAGTTTTTGTTTATAGGAAAGCTGCTAGCTAGCATTTTACCCGATCGAACACCAGGTATCCGCATTTCCTTCACTCTTTTCCACCGAATTGCGGTACGCTAGAAAGGCATCGTGGACTTTATTGATTCCAGCATAGCATCTCCCGAGTAAATATAATGATTGTCCACTCTTTGGATCGGCTTCGATGGATTTTTGAAGGAAACTCAATGCGCTCGTTTCACGTTCCTTTTTTTCGCCTAGGCATTCTACGCAATGGTACATCCATCCTATAAAATGTTGGGAAATTAGCTTTTGTTTAATATAGACCTTATTTAATCCAGTTTAGCTCTTAACATAAAAATAAAATAAAAATTAAAGCAAGCCCATTAAAAAGTCAAGAAAGTTCAACAGTGAGTGGACTTTACTTTAGCTTATAATTTGAATAAGCATAGTCGCAGCATCGCGTACCGCCTGCATCCGCGTTGATTTCCCCTTCCCAAGCTTTGCGTTCTCGCCTTATTAACACAAACGGGGGTTGAAAATGCGATTTTTTTTTTCCAGCATCTGCACAAATGCAACATCATGCTTCCCCTTTGCATTTACCCCATGGAAACATGGTCTTTAAATTGATTATTAACTTACCTAGCTGCCTATAAACATCTGCTTTTAATTCCAATGAAATATTCTTTTCATTTAACAGAAATTCATAGCCATCCTTGGCCGCCTTGTGTTTGTTCTGGGTTTCATATAAATGCGCGATTTGAAATTTAACTAAATAGAAAACAACATAGTTAACTAAACTTTTAAAGCATTCAAATTCCAATAACACTTACCCTGAAGCTCAGAAAAAGTTGATGGATATGTGTAAAGCAGCGCCAGTTGCAAATGTTTTA
Source organism: Drosophila kanapiae (assembly GCA_008042475.1). Classification (NCBI taxonomy): domain Eukaryota; kingdom Metazoa; phylum Arthropoda; class Insecta; order Diptera; family Drosophilidae; genus Drosophila; species Drosophila kanapiae. The sequence continues at coordinate 13,539 of VNJM01002305.1, forward strand.
AGGCAATTTGAAATTCGCCGCAATGTTTCAGCATAAGACCTAAACGCAAATGGACTTCATTTGCACATGTAAAGTTGGGGCTCAAGTACAAAAGTTCTTGAAATGATTTAATGGCCCTGAAAAGTTGGGGAGAAACATATATTGTAATCATTTTGAGGTCTACAAAATGCATTTAAATTAATTAAAATAAGAAATTACTTTCTAAATGTTGACAGCGTGTGTACACACTTTTTGTAAAATCTAAAATTTTGTAGGGAATCATTCGGCACAAGTCAACGGTATTTACATTGCTACATACATACACACATGTCTATATACATACGTGAGCATGCAGTCACGTACACACCGTTATATGTAGATACATACATACATACATGCATACGCATGTAACACTGTTGATTGAACTAGAATAATGAAGTTTAATGCTTAAAAGTAGCATATAAATCTATTCTTAGTCAATATCTTCAGTCATGGTGCATATTGTGCGTTAAAAAGTGCAATAGAACTTGCCACAAACACGGCAGACATGTCTGTATGCACTTTAAAATGATACAGACATTTTTATTGGTAAGCAAGATGGGGCAATTAATTGCATGATGCTTCTTCTGTTGCATTGATTATTCTAAAAAACATGTAAGGTGGCGGGAAAATGGAACAAAATAATGCGTTTAACCAAGAAGTTCACATAACGGCCTCAAAGGGGGGCAAATTCATTTATTTGTATGTATATGCACACGCACAACGCACATGCATACATACATGTATGTAATGAGAACGTCCATGTAAACGTATAACAATTCGCACAAACAAAGGATATAATTTATTGGTTAAATTTATTATGTTCTTTTGTTTTTCGTGTCACTAAATATTATTTTTATTAATTTTTATTGCAGAACTTTTGTTTGTAGCATCCATTTAATTTTTTTTTGTATTTAAAAAACACAAAAATCTAATTAAGAACTAACTGTCATGCACGTACTTTTTGTAAAGATAATATTCTTCTAAAAATTGTTTAAATTTCTTAATTTTATTAATGGCAGTGTTGTTTTCACGTAGAATCTATTTAGTAAACAATTTAATATCAATACAATAGAGATGTGATCAGATCGATAACGAAAACCGACGACAAGCTGCGATAAATCGATTACTACACTATGTATCGATTTAGTATATATATCGAGTAATTTTACTAAATGATTTAACATTTATCGAAGAATTCATTTTTTTTTTATTAAATTGTATAAACAATAAATTTTAATTTAAGCCATTTCAACTTGAATAAAAAATATTCAACTAACTCACCATTTAAAGCACCTAAGCTTGAAGTACGCTACGCCTATTCCGTATATAAATGTATGGTTTGTCCAGTAATTATTTTCTCGAAATCGCAAATACTTTTGGTAAGCCGATAGAGCTGAAAAATAAAATAATTTGTTATTTTGTAATAATGGTTTCTCCATTTTTTCTTCGAGAAACAAGATTTATTTGGGCCCCTATGGTGAAAAGAATCTTTTACTGATGGATTAATAGAGTTGAGTTAAGATTTCATTTCAATTTGAATACACTGAAGACATCGTTTATAAATGATATTTGTGATACAGATATTCAAATGGACGGGACATGAGAACGGACATAATGAGTCGGCTGTTCAGATACGAAGAACCAATTTCAGATCCACAGATAGACAGGATCAGATATACAGATGCACAGGTTCGGATACACAGATACACAAATTTTTACCATCGAAGCAGGAATTCAAATAATCTCACTTCGGAGATACCATGAAGCAAATTGAAGCATTATTTAAGAGAGAGGCTTGTACCACGCGTTATGGTCCGTAGCACTTGATAGATATTATTTATTTACCTTCCGTATATTCGCCGAGAAGAAGATGCAGGTGACCCAGCTTGCAGAGCGCATTTACGTAGTTTTCATCTTGAGATTTTTCGTCGCCGACTGAAACTAGAGCCTTTTCCTTCGATTCTGTTTCGAGATGCTTGGTGTTGCCGTCGTCCTCTTGTGACGCAGGTCGGCTTGATGAGTCGTAAATATTCTTAAATGCGTTGCTTTGGTGTCCATTGGATATGTAGTTCTGCAGGTTGGTCACTGTTTGCTGCACCAGATTCCTTATTTCAGCATTCTTCTGATTGGACAAGTCCAGAAAGCCATAGTACCGACTAGCCATACGCATAATATATGTAAATATTATTAGTTTATTAGTTGGCGACTATACCGACAGGTAATTAATGCACTCACCTGTCTAACTCGCGGACCAAGCAATCGTCCTCGAAAGAAATCTGACCCATGTCTGTTGCGCTTCAATTGTTGAATTCTACCGGCAGAAAGTTTGGATATAAAAGACTGCGTATTATTTAAAGATCTTTTTTATTTATATTTTTGTTTTAGTTATGACAAAATCAGTGTGACCGCAGCACCGCCATAATACCAAATTTAATTTTGGTCCACAGGTAAAAAGACATACCAGAAATATACCACAAGAGAAAGTTTTTACAAGGTTCAGTACTTGAGTATAAATTCGGATAAAGAATGTGAAAAATAATAATTGATATTTTATTTTAAAAAAATTATTTAATAGGGATACAAAATTATGGAAATAGTTGTAAATTAGAATCAGAAAGATACAAACAATATTATTTTGATTGCACTTTACAATAATTAAGCAAGACACCATAGCTTATGAAATATATTTCATTATCTTTTAAATGAAATATATATTTACAATGCGTAAAATTTGCAATATCATAAAATTATATATATATATATATTTGTATATATTTTTTGGTTGATAAGATCGAAGAAATATAAACACGAATATTGTACAATTTAGTTAAGCAACAAAACGTATTTAACAATAATTAAATTGAAGACTAATATCCATGAAGGTATTCCTTTGGCCATTAACTTGTTGCCTGCGTTTGTATAATATCCAGCTTTAGTTTCAACATCTGGCTTAACTGTAAACAAATTATTTACAATTTTTAAACTGTAGTATAAATATAAATTAAAAAAAGATATTGCTCTTACAAAGGTCTCCTCCTTCTTCTACTGTAAAGTATTCTGCCTCAGATTCGATATTTGGCTTAACTGTAAATACAAATATTAATAACTTTAGAGAGATTGAAACAAAATTAAATTCATTAAAAAATGTTGACCTTAAATATATATATTTTTTACAATAGAAATACAAAAAAGTTTAGTTTTTGCATTACCAATGTCTTGTTCTTCTTTTTTATAAGATCCTCCGAAAGAATCAACGAATTCTTTAGCTGTTAAAGAATATAAAATAATATTATTAATATTATTATAAAGAAAAAAAAAATAAATGTAGATACAAAAAATATGAAGTAATAAAAGGTTAAGACTAAAATAAACTATAAAAACTAGAGATTGTTTATGTTTTGTCCTTACATAGGTCTTCTGGGTTTGCAAAAGTTCCTTCTCCTGTTTCCAGGTTTTCTGTACCTGAAAGAAGCGCAATTTATACAAAATTAACTAAATAAATATTGTTTTTCCGATAAAAAGAATAATATAAATAAATTCCAATCTTTATTTAAATAATTTTAAAAAAGATAATCTTAAAGTAAGTCACATTTACCTTGAAAAACTCTAGTCAAATGCTTAAAATTATGGTTTAGTTTATTTAAGGATAAATCTTTCTAATCAAAACATTGTTAATCCTTCTTCGAAAAACAAATTACTGGAATTTCTCAGAACATATTTGTTTTTGCAAAGATTAAATATGATAAACAATTTGAACAATAATATTTAGAATTTATTTACTTACCCATTTCAGCGCTTTTTCTCTGGCGATAAGGTAAAGATACGCTGTAGTTATTATTTTGCATGTCGGCGATCTCTGCATTTTGCAAAATTGCATATATCCAACTGAGGTAGGGATTTATTTGGGTTACTTTGTTTTGAAACTGATATTCAACGTTGTCCTTCGTTAAGGAGATAATTCCAACTAAATTACTTTCGTGAATTATCCCATAGCCCGGATAAACATTATCTGAAAGCTGGGGGAAACACATTATCTATTTAAGTTAAATTAACTTTAGTTGGGACCACACTTACAGTGGATTCTACTTTATCCTGAAAAGGCGATTCCGTGGTTAAATCATAGTCAGCCAATAAAACCCATTCAGTATCATTTCGAACTGACAAAGGAAGTTGTGTGCTCAAGCGAAGGATTGCAATATCATTATCCAGATTTGTTACATTAAATTCAGGATATATGTCAATTGCGCTCACAAAGTAAAGCGATTCGCTTAAATCTTCGTTCTTCAAAGACACAGCTAGTTCCTCAGTCAGTATTATTTTAGTTTGCTGTGCGATTTCACTTTTATTGGAAGTTAACAAGCACGATGCCGCGGTCAAAACAATACGACTTTGGAGTATATTTCCATAGCACTTTCCATCCACAAGGACCCCTAAATTATTCCTTTTCTGCAGTAGAACTTGGTAGGGAGGACGATGATAGTACGCATTGTAAACGCACGGAAATAGGCACAATATAATTAAAGTTCCCGATAGCATCATTTTCTCTTGATCTTGATACGTGGACAGAAGAACCTTGACTGTCACGTCACGGTGCCGTTACAAGATATTAAAGATAGTAAACGGATGCACAGAGCAGAGGTATATCTTATCTCCACAAATAATTTATGCAAGTACAGTCGAAACCGCGTTCTGTGTCCAATTTTTGGTATTCTTCACAAGCCACAAACAATTTTGCGTGCGATAACAACGTTACCTAAATAAATTGGAACTTTAATAAGGTAGCTAGCAGCATCTTGGACATTAAAGATAACAATATGCACAGAGATTGTCAAATTTTAATAGCTCTTTTCACAGGTTTTTACTGTCGTCTACTATGTGTGCTTTAGTATCAGCCATTTCCAGAGGGTAGCTCACTGCCAGCTTATCAGACGATTTCTCAAGACATTATAAGAGGGTAGATCACTGCAGATAAACTCACAAGTGTTATATTAGCAAAAACCAGAGATGGGCACAAAATATAATGGAAAGAGCAACAGGATAGAAACAGGATAGGAGTCAGAAAGAATGTAACCTTTTGGGGTATCGCCGAAATACCTTACCGAATCAATTAATTCTTGACACAAAAATGGGCCAGACTTCTGGTATATCAGTTACCTATTTAATTTGCATGTAATATAATAATAATGATCGAGGTTAAACATTTTATATTATGTACAGTAGCGCTTATAATGGTTCTTAACACACAACAGTAAAATTTAAATAACAAAAGGCTCAAATTTTTATTAACTTGAATATCGAATACAATAAATTGTTTAATTTAAATGAAACCCCTTTTCTTTAGTTGCCGTTAACAAGCGCTCCTTCATTATCTCCTCAGTTGGGTAATCCGGCAGCTTCAAGTAATGAACGCAGGTGTTCACCGATGGATAGCTTCCAACGCCGGCATCTACCTTCCGGACAACTGTCAGTCTGGGATGTAAGTTCGCAAGTCCACCCGGAGGCAAGCTACTGCAACCAGTTGTGAATTGAAGAAAAGCTTTCCTTTCGTCGCCCGTCATGCTCAACAGAACGTTAACAAAACGTTGGAAACCAGGGCTAAAAGTAAAAATTGCAATTGTAATTTATAATATTAAAAGATAAAATAAAGAGGTCTAAATGAAAGTCTAATATGAAGTCCGATATATGAAAACTAATTTTGAATTATCGCACGTATATCGCAACGATAAAATATCAATTAATATATCGAACTTAGTGTCAAATATCGATACAGCATTTTTAGTCATTCCTAGCTAAAATGCATATTTGAGTGACCATGTTGCTTTTAAAAATAGTATTTCATGTTGTAGAATTTGCAATAAAAGCACATTTAAAAACATTTAAAACAATCAACAGGGTCACTCAAATATAATGATAAATTGTAGTTCAGAATTGTTCATCTAATTTCCAAACTTACCTGTCTTTGTTGTAGCCAAGTTTTGGTTCAGTATATGAAATAATATCTTCTCGGCTCCAATGGGGGAACTGTTCGCCACAAATCATCATTCGGGCCTCTGAGGGTGTGAACGCCGCCAGTTTTTTCAGAGGGAACACCTCATTGAATCCATCACTAAAAGCCTTCATCTGTTGTGCGATGCCATCTTGCAGGATAAAGTTCATAAGCAGCTCGCAATAGGCCTCCAAATTGTCGATGGTGACATTCACCGATGATCCATCGGGCAACAGATCGGCCTGTTCATATCCGTAAACGGAGGAGCTCGGCAGATACGTGAACGTAAGGGCCAAGTCTTCTAGGGATACTTCCAGGCCATTTTGGGTGTGTAACTTTAGATCGTCGATCAGTTCTTGTTTCTTCTCGGCGCTTAGAGCATCATCAAAGTCGATTGCTTGCTTGCGAATTAATAGATTTTGCAACTCTTGCAGAAATTGATACCGAGTTGGGTCAATTTCCTTCAAGTTCTCCAAGGATAGAATGCCGCCAAAAGCATTCGATTTATTGCCATCAGTTCGCAATAGCTTGGTGCAGGTGTCAAGGATGTCCGATTCTTCTTCGGACACGACAGAGAGATCACCATTTCGTCGGTCTGAAATTACTTTTTGGAGATTACGTGATAGCACTTTGTTGTGACAAAGCAATTGAAGAAATGATGTGGACAGTGGTATGTCCACTAAACGCATGTCTTGCAGCACTTTTGCAACGAATACCCCGAAGAACCAGAAGTATTTGAGGACCTTCTCGCTTATCTCGGTGTTTTGTGGAAGCGGTGCTGGGAACAATCCATGCTCCCTCCGATTAACGTAATACCCGACAGGCTTTGAATTGTCTTCAATGGTTTCCGGCGACTTTTCTAGGTCTTGGCCCAACTCCTCATCACAGAGCCACATACAGAGATCTGAGCGTTGAATTTCTGCCGCAACTAGGGCATAAAACTCCAAGGTTGGCCCCAAGCCAGTGCCTTCCTCGTCCAAAAACTCCACCTCTAGCACAGATTTTCGGTTGCTGTGCGTCTTCATAACCTGCATGGCCCACTTAAGCAAATCCTCGTTTCGAGGAACTTTAACACGCTCATGCTTCAGCCGCCCGATGCGGAATTCGTGATCATCGCGGCGCGGACTCATAATGGGTATCCGCTGTCTTTCAACGGTAACATCTCGCTGAGATTGCAGGCAAACGATGCTTCTCGAGGCCCCAAACGATGTGCAATTAAAGTACAGTTGCCTCGTCTCAAAGGGAAACAAGAACGGGCATGATTGGTTCAAGTTTTCGCACCAATTCGGCAAAGCGTTGCTCGAGAGGACCAAAGGATCTTGAATTTGTTGTTGCAGCTTGTTTGTGATCTTCTTGCTGATGAAAAGATCTTCGGATATTAGCGGAGCTCCACCGTGTTCCATGCCCTCCGAACTCTCGATATCGTTTTGATTGAGAGCATTGATTTGAGTGAGCAGCTCCAGAACATCGTCCACGGAGCACATGTGGCTATTATCCGCTATATTGAAGCCGAGATGCATGGGAGAGTTGGGCGACAAGGTGGAGGCTCCACTCTTCGATGAGATATCTGGCGTTTGAGCAAGCTCCTCGGCGTTTTCCTGAGCCTCTGGTGACACCTCCCGGTACACAATGGTGTACGTGGGCTCCCATATCTTTCGGAACTTATCCAACTTATTCAACTGACTGCATTGCAATAGTTCCTGCACGGCTCTAAAGATGGTCCAGTCCGTGTTGTTCAGTTCAATTTCCACTTCGGGAATACCACCGATTCCGGGGCCACGCAACTTTAAGCCAAGCAAAGGCTGTTCAATTGTTTCATGACCACTGGGCTGCGGTTTGGGTAACTCCTCAGCACCGATAGGAGGTAGTTCCAGATCCGAGGTTTGATTCACGTTCGTGCGACCCGGCCGTGGGTCAAATGCTGGTATCAAGGCGGAGAACTGCCTCTTTAGAACGAATTCGTCGTCCCACGACTTGCGCTTGGTGGTCACACCCACCAATCGATTCTCCAAAGCCTCATCGTCCATAAAGGTTAGCAAATTCCGGGAGACCATAACTTGAAGCAGCGTGTTGCCCACCTCCTCATATTCGTCCTCGTTCTCCTCTTCATCGTTGTCCTCGTCCATGTCGTCCTCATCGTCCAAGTCGCCCAACAACGCTGGCGCCCGACAGCTCTCCAAGAAGTCCTCGAGGGACACTTGTTCGCTATCGCTCGATGTGGAGGTCAGACTCATGGTTAGAGTGTGATTGATGGTAGATGCGGACTGCTGTCCCGTAGAGGTATTTAACGATGGATGATTGGACGATGGCGCTGTGTTTTCGCTGTTATTCGAGGATAAGCTTGGATAACTCTGAGCGGTGCTCAGCAATCCCGAGTGGAAGTTACTGGACAATGCCAGCTTAACCAGGCTAGTTACCGAGTGGCCAAGGAATGAGCCGGAAGCATTCTGATCGCCGCCATGCTCGTTTACATTCACAACATCCGCAACATTCATAATCTGATTGTCCTGAATGTTGGTCGTTCCCTGGGAGGTACGACGGCGAGCGATCGCAGCAAAGGTCTCCAGCAACCCAGTGTGCATCGTGGCCACCTCCGAAGTGGATGGCACCTCGGAGGCCGAAGTTGTCGTCAAGTTGGGAACACTTATGCTCATCATCTGGCTGGGAACAGGAACACTTTCAGATGAAATCTGCGGATCTGCACTCGGTTGCTGTGCTGCTGCTGTGGCTGGCTTTAAGGCAACAACACTGCTGGGTTTCTTTGAGTTCTTGTCGGGATTGATCAGGCCCCCTTGTGCCTTCGGTTGCTTCTTCAGGCCTATATTTGCGGAGGGAACGGGGAACGTGTCAGTCGAGAGTATGTTGTTCGAATTATTCCTGATCATATCCACGCCGTCTCGCATTTTGTCAATCATTTCGAGGGCTTCGGTCGACAGCTGGGTGACCGTATTGTTAGTGGTGCGCAGATTCACCAGCAGCTCCTTGGAGATCTTGTTCACCGAGTTGTTGGCATTCATCTTGTTGTTCTCCTCAATGTTGGATATGTTTTTAATATCACTCGCTTCTCGGGGTTGAGCAGGCGTCTGGACTTCAGGAGGAAGGATCTCGGATGGTTTGCTGCATATATTCTCCTTGGACTCCAGCTCGGCAAGCGATAAGTTTTCGGAAATGGTTGCCAGATCGGAAACAATGCCCGAGTTAATTGCCTGCATGGAGTTGTTGATCGCCGACAAGTCTGAGATATGCTCCAGGTCGCGACTCAATGGCGACGGTCCACTTATGTTATCCTTATGCATGGGACTTGTTCCGGACTCCTTGTGCTTCGCACGAATCTCTCGGGAAGAAGCCGTTGTCAATTGGTTTGTCGATATAATCTGTGTCTTGGCTGAAGCGAAAACATTCTCGGCAATTGTCTCGACGACGACGGCCTGTTTCCAGGCGAGATTATCCGCTGAAACGGTTTGATTGGATGCCCCAACTTCGGGATGATGATTCTGATTCTTCTCCGTGGCCTCCGGCAGGGATGGCGTGGAGCTTGACTTGCGTGATGTAAGAGCCGTGGTGTTGGCCTTATCACTTACCTTCATCGTTCCCGTCGCCGTCGAGGACTGATTACCTTCGAAGATGGACAGATACTCGCCATCGGCCAGCTTCAGATCGTACTTGCCTTCGGCGCCCATGCGATACGAGTTCCGGACGCCGTGATCCCACTTGACATCGATCCAACCGTTGTGTATTTCGCCCGTAATGGTTCCCTCGCCGCCACAACCATCCTGATCCTCCCATCGCCAGTCGACGCCACGAATTACTCTCGCTCCCGTGGTCATGTGCTTCAGTTGCGCTCGAATCTGCCGCCTTTCGCGCCTTATTTTCGCCTCTGCCTCCTTGACACTCTTGCCAATGTCATCGGCAATGCCCACCACACGGCCATAGATCTCGAAGCCGCTTAAGCTCAGGTAATGCGTTTGGCCAGAGGCATTGCGTCCATTCTGTTGGATTCGAATGTGGCGGTAGCGAACGGTCTCATCCGATCCTGTGCACGTGATGGGCCACGTGGCCGTGCTGCCGGGTTCAATCAAACTCTTGTCATCCGCATGCGCACTGAGCGTGGTCCAGGTTAGTCCATCCTTCGAGCCCTGAAGCAACCAGTTTCTTAGAGCCGATCTTCCATAGCCGCGAGCATGCCGAAGGGTGTAGGCCGTGGGAATTATGTAGACACCCAAATCGATGGCAAACCATGCCTTCTTGTTGTCCTTTGTGTGGCAATTCAACGAAATGCTGTCACGGGACAGGATATCCTCTAGCTTGCCATACGGCAAGGTTTTGCCCTCCGAACTGGTAACCTGTACGAGACCATACTGGGCCGGATTGACCCAGTCGCCGGTCTTGGCATTGGTGCCAATGTAAAAGAGTAAGCCTTCCTCGTCGAAGTCAAAGGAGTGTGCGAAGACGAGTCCTGTCCGATGCTCCCGTATTTTCTTCAAATAAAAGTATGTGGATCGGTCGAGGTCGTACCATTGCTTGGCCACCATTTTGAGCAAGTACTTCGACAGTTGTCCAATTGTGGCCAGCGGCTCCATTTTGAGAGTTCGTCCGCTCCGATCGAACAAAGTGCTTTCGCATTCGGCGCGCTCCAAACGAAAGCGAAGTCGCTTTTGCAGAATCTGCAAACTATAGCCGGTGCAGGGAGTGTCGTATAGATATATCGGCAGCTTCTCTGTGCTCTCCAGAACGGACACTAGTTTCTGAATTAAAATGCTTGCGGTGCTCTTGGTTCGCGTTGCCGCCGATTCAACGCTGTCTTCGAGTATGCATTTCTTGAACACAGCCACCCGCTGCTTTTGCATTTTGTTACGTTTTGTGTTGTTCTCCCAATGATTGACCGACAGAACGGCCACCAGGGCTTGGACCAAGCCGGATGAATGCATCTCGTAGGCACTAACCACACCATCTTCGTGTATGAGTTGACACAGCTTGGTTAGGGCGGCGGATAAGGTGGCATCCCAACTGCCATTGGGTGCCATGTGCTGCTCCTCGAACGACACCTCAATTTGCTTCACTATATCGGTCAGTATGGCAACAGCACCGCGCGGCACAGTCTGTGCCGATTTAAAGTATTTGTTGTAGATTTCACGGGACAAGTGGCGAACCTGAAACTTTTGACCCTCCGTCTTGGACTTGTTGCGTTTCTTCTTGGCCGTGGACCAGCCCGAAGCGAAATCGGGACCCAGGACCGTTTCGGCCGTGAAAGTATGCTTTGTACCGCGATTGCTTTCGAATATAAAGCCCGGCAAGTCATCCTGCAGCATGGTGACCTGATGGCCTTCCGTATTGTGTATTTGCAGCTGATTCGTTTTATTCGCTTGCAAAACCCAGTTGCCAACGACTAACCGCAGGGTGCTCACTGTGGGCAAAATTGGCTGCGAGACAACGCCGGGAATAACGCAGGACCTTGCGCGCATTAGCTTCTCCAGGAACTCACCGCGATTTTCTACAAAATAATTGTATATATTTCGATATTAATTACTTACTTTAAACTGTTAAGTTTAACTTATGCTGCTAGGCTTAATTTCTTCAATAAATAAATAAAATGTAGCATATTTACCAGAACTATCAGTGCCATTCTCTGGACTTCCACTGGAGTACATCGTGGCCAGCTTGCCATCGATTATAAAGCGAAACCAGCCATTGGAGCCGTTGGAAAGCTCCAGGGCCACCGAATCGGACCACACATACAGGCAGTCGCGTCCCCGACAAATGCTCCACTCGCGCCAGTGATAGGGCTTGCCCTGCAATATCTCCTTGGCGTCCTCCATGGGATCCTCTATAGCGTAAATCGAGGGAAAATTATGTTAATTAATAGTATATTATACCTTTTAAAGGGGAAATTACCTAAAGGTGCTCGAGGACTGACCACGACGCTGGTCAATGATTTCTGTGCCGGGGTGGCAGACTCATCTGCGCTGCCCGACGTTGATTGCACGCACAAATCCTCGGCTTCGATGTCCATTAAAGCTTGAACCTTGGCAAACACGCCGAGTCTGGCAAAGTGATCGAGAAACTCCTCTTGTGTCTTACACATAATTTCCTCAATGATGTTTAAAACAATTAAATGGCCATCGTCGTCGTCCTGGTATAAAGATAATTAGTACTTTAATTTAGTTAAATGCTTTTTATGGCTCACCTCATTGTCTAAGACACTGGCCACCACCTCGATGAGCAGGTTGCCACCATTTTGGCCTGACGACGTGGAAGCCTGGCCATCATCACTGTAACCGGACTCGCTGAGACTCTGCAGCACCGTTGGGTACGCGTATTGGACAATCTTCTTGATCAGCGCCAAGCTAGCGCGCCGCACACTGCCCAGCATGGAGCCCAAGAATGTGCGGCAGAATATTGGTAGGAGAACCTTCAGATAAACAGGTGCCATTTCCGGATCACCGCGCGGCTCCATCAGTGTACCCTTCTTCCCATCCTTGTTAAGTAGCGAATGATCTGGGGACATCCATTCGCCGGGCGACTGCAGTATGGCCGCCACTTCACGGTGGCCGTCGTCTAGTCGCTCACGAGCCTTGTCCAGCGGCGTCTTGCCATCCTCATCGCGCAGATCCGGATAGGCACCGAATTTCAAGAGGATTTTCGCAATTGCCGGACGGCCGAAGCAGGCGGCATAATGCAGAGACGAGCTGCGTTGCCCCTTGTTCACGTCGGCACCCTTCTCGCACAAATATTCGACCATCTCGAGGGTGCCAAAGGCAGAGGCCCAGTTGAGGAGCGTCTGACCCACATCATCCATGCAATTGACATCGATGCCGCCCGATTCGATGGCCTCGCGCAACGCCTCCGAATCCTTCGATCGAATGCAATCGATGAGCTGGCGATGCGTGCGATCCGTGTTGGTGTTATTGCGCCTTGGTCGCGGCGCCAATTGTCCCTGATTGGGGTTGTTGTTACTGCCAGCGGCGCCGCCGCCACCACCACGATTCAACGCCTGGCGTCCCTCGAACAAAAGTAGAAGCAGGAGATCTGCAAAGCGCATGCAGTCCAGCACGCATCTCTCGTCGCCATGCAAGGCCCTTTCGAGGGCATCGGCCAGCTGCGAGCGCAGAATGTCATGGGTAATAGACGGCGATCCGCGGCAGAGTGTGGACAGCAGGGAAATGGTAGTCGATATGGATTGCGGTGAGGCAGTCGCATCGGATGATGACTTCACTTTGGTGGTGCTGGCGGCGCCAGTTGCCACATTTTCATTGATGGCATCCGACGAGTTTGTGGGCACAGCCGCGTTCTGGGCAACAGGCTGAGCAGTAGCGGAAGCAGCAGCAGCTCCCGAGTGCGGGCTGCTGCCTCCTCCTCCTCCTCCGACACTCTTCAGACGCTTCAACAGCTCCGTGGTCAGGCCATACTCGGCCAGCGGTGCTGGATCCACCCACTTTCGGGTGAAACGATCGGCCACCGAGGCAAAGCACTTGAGGGCGCCATCGGATACCATGGCATCCTCGTGCTGCAGCAGCGTACTTAGGCTCTCCACACAGTTCTGAATGCAGGGCGTGTTGGGCTCCACCTTGGTGCACAGACGCGACACCACGGACATGGCCGAGTGCAGCGTGTCCTTGTGCACCTGCGAGCCGCAGTCACGGATGAAGGAGAGGACACAATTGAGGCCGCCGCCCTCGAAAACAGCGCCCGCTTCACGGGTGCAAATCAGCTCGAGCACCTTAATGCATTGCTCGGCGAGGTCGCGAGATGTGCGCGACGATAGGTCGGCAACCACGAGATGATTGCATATGGCCTTGATTGCGCCATCGATGGACACGATACGCCGGGTGCACTCCGCCGAAACGTCCAAGTAATAGGTAATAGCTCGCGCCGTTACCTCGAGCACGTTCTCGGGTGCCAGCTCGTCCAGGAAAATCTTGCACAGTGCCGGCAAGAATGTGCGCGGTGGACAGCTTGAAACGGACAGAGATTTTGATCAAAAACAGGGGATAACCATTGTATATAAATTGAGAAATACCTTTCAAAGCAACGATCCACATTGTCGGACATCAGGAGCAGCATGCAGAGCTGCTCCAATGCTATCAGTTGCATGTCCCGCTCATCGCCCTGTCCCATGGACAGCCACTCCAAAAGAGTCTCGGGATCGACATCGCCCATCTGTGTAATGTAAACAATACAATTTTGAAAATTGAATCTGCTTTTTGTTGACAACTAAGGCAGGAAACAAAGACCAAAGTCAGTGGAGCCCGCTTAGTGGTAAGTCCTTATATCTTTCATTAAACTAAGTTCAAAATAAATATATTTAGTTATATTCGAATATTATTTAGATAAATATCATTTTTTATAGTTATATTCGAATATTATTTAGATAAATATTACAGCGTTTTGTTAATAAATACATAAATATTTTCTATACAAAGATTGCCACTTCTTTTTTACTTACCGCGAATCGATTTTTATAGTTTTTTCTTAACCAAAACTGCAAAGGTAAGAAAATTAATAATATTATTCAAAATTTTAGGAAAACATTATTAGTGTAAGAAATTTGAATCTAAATTCTTTACTTGGAATAAACCATATGTACACACACATATAATGATGTTTGAGTTTAAGTTTCCATTTGCAGGGAAAACCTTGGGTTGCTAGGCATTTTGCAGGTGGCAAACAAACAGATACCAATAGACATTCTCTAAAATATTTCCAAGTGTACATTACGCACATATATGTATATGGAAATATGCATGTATGTACATACGTCCCGTAAAACAGATGAGCTAAGCACATTTCCTATTAAGCCCGCCAAAATATTCTAATCAGAGATACATATTTCATCATTAACAACCGATAGTTACATATTTACATTGATGTAAGCAGAGATGTGGTCTAACTTGTTGTACCAATTGGAGGTGGCACTGCCAAGAAGACGTGTAACAGCACACAAAGAGAAATATTTTTTGATGTGGACGGGGAAACTGCGATGTTCCATCTGAAGAACACACTCGAGTTACCATACAAAGACGGCATGATGTTCGTCATCAAGTCAATAAAAATATGTACATATATGTAGGTATGAATAAACCTATTTCAAAATGAAAAAATCACTAAGTAAACAAAACGAACATATTTACAAATACAATATTTTTTTTAAGTATCACTTCACATTCTTGTTATGTGGGTATTATTATTATTAATTATGAAATTTACGCTCGACGAAAACAAATAGTTTACGCACTGTGCTCTAATAAATTACAAATTACCCAAGAAAGTGCACCATTCTGTGTATGATGACACTTCCATTTTTTTCTTTGCCCTCAACGATAGTCCAGTTGTGTATGTACATACATATGTGTGTGTATATTTTTCAGAGGCCTTTCTATTCCAATAAACATAACTGTTTTGGAGTTACATAAAACGAAGAAGCAGTTTTAACAATGGTCTTTGCCAAACTATGTATGCACTAATTTCACAATATACCAACGCAAAAACATGTGTGTACGTAATGTAATTGTCAATTATTTATAAATATTTGCGTTTGTGCAAGGAAGATAGCAGCTATGTGGGCGAACAATTGTTTGATCCGTGTCACCGTACCTTTTTTGCATTATATTAAATATTATGCTGTCTTTATTCTTTGCTTAAAGTGGCTTTTTTAAAGCTTTTTGAAAATTACTCAATACACTACTTCCATTCACACAAATCCAGCTCGAAAATTGATTCTAGAGATGCGCAAAAAACGATAAGATGACACGATGATATATCGATAATTTAAAAAACGCACGCTAAGGGTATTCTTAAAAATATCGTAAAATATTTCAAAAATATAATTGCATTATCGATTTTGCTATTGATGAAATAAAAAATTGGTATAGAAAGTAAATATACTATAAATAAAGATTAAAACTATTTCTATTATATTTAATAAACACTTCGATTTTATAATTATCAATTAATTTCAGAGAAATGTTCTGCACGGAACAGAGGAATATAATAATTACCTTCTTATGTATGGCTCAAGTGTAATATATTTCGTTTTTTGAATTCTAACATAAATAAAAAATGGTAGTACCCACATTTTTAATCATAAATTCAAGAATTACTAAAAATGTACACCCACTTTAAAATGTAGTAATCAAAATACATGTAGACTGGATCTTAGACTTTATTATTGATATACATATTTTTAAATTTAAGACTGATCAATTTATAAATATTACGATATATAAGATTATTTTATTTAATAGGAAACGGAATATTAATTATGTTCTGGAATAAGTTCCGACGCCCAGACATCTTGTGGCCATCCCGTACGGCCCTTTGCCGATATGGATATATTCTGAAAAAACACATATTTGAGTTAAAATTAACATTAAATTCCATTTTTATATTTAAAATATAATTGAATTACACTAAAAATATATATTTTGAGTTGCTTATTATGTGCCTTTAGCCCTATTAACCTAAGTTCTTTTATATCATGTTATGGGAAGAAAAAAGTGTACAAATTTTACAATTTGCTATTCAATTGCCATTTGTATATAGTATTAGTGTGTATATACACCTGAAACTGAAACACAAATCGATACATTACGCCCGAACTCTATTTATGTAGATCATAGTTTCCTTTTTTGTTTACAACTTTGTACCCACAAATAGACAATTAAGAAGTAAACACGAAAAGTTAACACGTGCACGGAAGCACTATAGAAACACTTCATTATTTTATTTAGAATTGTAGTTCTGAGGAAATTTTAGTACATACATATGTATATCGGAATGCTAGGGCAACATATTTAAAATTAAAAAAAAATAAACAGCACTTTTAAAAATGATTATCATTATATAGATACAATGTATTTTGTTCTTGATGGTTTGATGTTACATTCTCACAATTTTCCCAATGTTTCCCATAGAAGTATGCTCTTCAAAAGCACTTGATTAATCCAAACCCTTAATGGATTATATATATGTATGTATATTTTTGATACAACACTTCGGCACACTTGCCTTGTCGGTATCTCTATTGCCAGATTGCCCTATTAAGTTAATGTTTCACCCACCACAGCTCTTGTTGGTGGATGGATAAGCATGGATTCTCAATTACGGCTGCATGTGCCTGCGGTTTATCACTTCCTATAATTGCACAATAAAGGGAAACTTACAGGCGGTCACCCAAATCGTGTATTTTGATGCTGCCATGCACTTCAATTAAAAAAAAGAAACAAAATCGTACGGTTTTCCAAGGGGAAATGGTTTTGATGCATATAAAGTACATTTACAAACTCAAGTGCTTTTATTTTGTATTATAAAAACAAAAAGAAAAAGAGATACAATCTACCCCAAGTTCAAAAAACAAATTTTTGAAGATGAATGGAGGCAATTATTCATACTAAAATCTTATTTTAAAGCTTAATATCTTATTTGAATTTAAAGCTTATTTAATTTCCATTAGAGATCAATTTAATGAACCAAGAACAAAACAAATAAATGGTATATACATATATGTACGTATGTAAGAATATATAAAAGAAAACGCCCCCCGAAGAGCAGAAATAGCATCTGTTTTATCTCTTTTTTCATAACAAGTCTGCAAGCAACAAAGTAATAACCAAGAAAGCATATTTGCTTCGTACAATTAAAAATGCCAGTAAGCTTCTTGAATAAGAAATTCATAAAAATCATAATATATAATAAATATATGTTTATAATTGTTTATTCCAATTTAATGCAGTAACTTCTGTTAGCCTGCCGGAAACAATTTACACGTAATTTTCTTTATAATTTTATACAAATGTTGTACATATAAAGTATTGTTTCAATTTAATATTTCGAATTAATTTTATCTTGACTTTAAAAATAAAATACAAATTCGGAATGTAACATAGGCGATTATTAAAGTAATTAATATATAAAATCATATTTCAAGTATATCAGACTACACTTTATATTGTTTACTTAGTAAATTAGAAACAAAAGAGTCCTAATAATTATTAATTGAATATTGTAATTATTGCTTACTTGAATTTCGCTTTTTAGACATTGCTGCTTTTTTTCGTTACAAATCTTTCGGTTCATTGGCTTAAGCTCTGCTCGAAATCCGCCTTTCGGATCCTGGTCTCCATCAAGGACATTAACTAAGTAGTTTATGTACAATATGGCCAATTTTAATGTTTTTATCTGTAAAATAATACAAACATATGTTTTTCCTGATGAAATTTAAATATTCCATGTTGTTTTCACGCAAATCTTTTTAATAAATTTGTACTTTTGTTTAACTTTCTTTAGACCCCAAGCACTAATTTACCTTTGATAATTTTGTATCTGTTGGTACATTCGGAATCTTTTCTCGAAGATAGGAGAAGGCATTGTTTATACTTTGTGTCCTTCTCCTCTCCTTTTTGTTAGCTGTGTTTCTTTTCTTAATAGTTCGAGTAGCCGACGGTGGGGCATAGCCCACATGATTCGAGTTATAAATCTGTTGCTGAACTTGACTTTCAGTGTCTGAAATAATCAAAATCAAATTTTATATTTCAGAATTGATTGAACTAAATATTTGCCAAAACAATTGCAAAAATATTTATAATTATAAAAAAAGTATAGATTGATTCTTGATTGATTGATTTCACAGTCACCAAAAGAACTTAAAAAACGACATATATTTACGTTTTATATCAAATATGGTAGGTGCATTATAAACCGGACTATAATATTGAATGTTCGTTGAATACTCGCGTCCCAGAAACATTGAATTTTTCGACATTTTTCTTTAGTTAAAACTTAAGTTAGTTAAGATCAATTTCTCGATTAGAGTTCAGCATTTTTGCTGGTAGCAACCGAAGATAAAACTCGTCGTTGGTGTGTGTCTGCGAAGTAACTGAAAATGAAAAGATATTCCCAATTGTTTAATGAATAAACTGCGGACTATACCAGCGCTGTGCTGGATAAAATCCTCCCCCTAAAATTAACCAATCGGAAGGAATGGCTGATGTTATACCATTAGCTCTCTCAACCAATAAGGGAGACCTTCCAGAGCATTGTGTGTATATATAGAAAATATGTATGTGACCTGACCTGCACGGTCGAGTGGGCTGTATGTCTATATTTTCAGTTCAGTCTATCTTCAGATTCCCATAAAGTGGTATCTTACCGCGCAGTAATACCCAAAAAAATAGGTAACTTTGTTAACAAAATATAATGGTGTAAAGTATAGATGTTTGTTTATATATAAATTGATATAATTTTTGCGATATACAAATGTTCGATAAATCGATATTCTGTTTGATATGCCGATACATATATTTTATGGTAATATATGTAGGTGTATGTAAATGGTAGATGTACATCATCCAAAATATAATAATAAATACTACAAATATACCTAACAAACCCATATACCAAAAGCCAAACGTTTGTGTTTATCTACAAAAATTTATTGCATCTCTCATGGTTTAATCAAAAGATAAAAGATTGTTCTAATGGTACATCATTATATCTGTGCTTTGGTACAGACACATATAGGCATCGCAAAAAATACGCTTAGCGTGTTCAGGTAATACTTTATCGTTCGTTGAAGTTTCATTTATAGATCGCGCCCCCTCGTCCGTGAGCCACTGCGTTAATTCCGGAACACACGTAATTTCAGGTATATTGTATCCATTCTGTTCGCCTGCAAATGGTTTCGCATAAAAATAAATACATATTTAAATATATGACAACAAATTTAATTAATTTACCCTTCCTATCAGCCATTGAATCGAAAAAACACCAAGGTGCGTCCGGGCCAGATCCCGACTTCACAAAAGCCACATAATGTGAAGTTTCTATGCAGACCACCGCAAATAGTTCCATGTATAATCGTGGGACAACCATGTGGTCAGCCATAATTCTAAAGTCCTTCGGAATGGAGATCTTCTTTGAAACGTGATTGCTTCTGCAAATTAATTAGGCATTTAGCAAACTAAAATTAGGTGAATATCTAACGCTCGGTAACCTTTTCGCGTGCGAGTGGAAGGTCTTCAAGCACTTGGGACAAAAGGCGGTACATTCGAGGCCTGAGCCAGCCTGCAAACTTCCAAAGCAATCACGGCATTCAAACTCTGCCAGTTTGCCGCAAAGCGAGCACTGTCGTGGGGCTAAATAAATATAAAATAAAATATTTAGCGTATAAATTGAAAGGTATATTATGTTGCATACAGTTCTCAATGATATCCGTCACATCCAGCACCTGCGATGGCAATATTCTTGGGTACATCTTGAAGTTCTTGCCAAAGCGAGGCATCTGAATGATAAAACAGGAGGGCACCTCTTTCAATTTGATATCGGAAGAGTGAAAACTTTGCTCAAATAGCTGCTGAACACTCGGTAACGTTAACTTGTCGTCCTTCTCCACAAACAATTGATAGAAATACGAATCTTGGCCGGAGCTTAGCTGCAAAAGTGCATCAAACAATTTAGCATGAATGTTAACAACAAATGAAATGCAAGACACACCTTTAAAAACGGCTCAACTCGCATTATTTGCGAAAGTAAACTGTTGAGGAACTCTTCTGGGTCCTTCTCCTCGCAGGTGAGACCACTGACCGAACTTAGCTGATCCAGTAGCTCGCGCAGCTTCATCACGCGATCCGATCGCACAAAGACATTCTTTCGCAGCGGATTCACGATTTCGTCGCGCAACACCTTCTGCACTTCGCAGTAATTTCGAATGTCCTGCGATAGAAGAGTATTAATGACATTTTTAAAATAAAATTACTGATAATTACTTACTTGTGATCCCGGCTGCCTGTACAGAATCGAATCAAAGACACTGGTGAATGTAAACATTGAAAAGAGCGTGGCATCGAGGTAGCAGGAATTATGATGACCTTGTATTCCCTTGAACTTCCCACAAATATTGGCCAGCTCCTCGGAGTTGTGTATTTCTGAAGATAAAAAAAGGTATTATTATTTTTGTAGGTGTTTTTACCCTTTCAGCTCTTACCTAAAGGCGGCACCGATCCATAAATCGGCGGACAGTCGGCAACACCGAATTTCTTCGCCTGATTATTCGAAACTCTATTGGCTGACATACTGGCGGTGTCCACATCAGCAAATCTACGGTCAGCAGTGCATCTGTTAGCTGGCACAAACACGGCTCGATCCTCGTGACATGTGAACAAGCTTGAAAATAAATATATGAACAAAGTTAAACCACTGTATATACTTTAATTTAATATCAACATACCGAACTCCGTTGTGCCTGCCGTCTGAGGTCACAACGTTCTTCAAGTTAGACTCGTCCTCCACTTCAATTCCAACCAAAACGTTCTGTTGTATTCCCGGCGGAATGCCAATCCATCTTATAACGCCATATAGATCTTTATTTGCTCCAGGATTCGACACTTCGACCAGTGATCCAATAGCAAGCTCTGTTCCTGGTATTTCAATCAAAGGCTGATAATCGGCGATGGTGATACCTAAAAATGGGAGCAACTTATTGATAGACGAAGAAAACAGAGTCATCACAATTCGATATGTATTTTATTTAGAATTTACCGGGCTCCTCGTCTATGGAATCCGGGCAGTAAAATTCCAATACAGTTAAGGGTATATTATTGTGCAATTCCGATTCGGAATACAAAGATTTTTGGTACAGATTCATGTTCAGAAAACACCTAATATAATTTATTAACTTGATTTGAACCAGCTTAAGACGAGCAACGTCTAAACAGAAATAAAACTCCCCAAAAACCAATGTATATCTTTAGCAACTCGGAGCACTGGCATTTTACGTGCACGTAAATAGAATATATGTATCTTTGGCCAACGATCTAAAAATATAAATACACACTTTCGTTTTGCGACGATTTTCTTAGAGATCTTCAAGTGTATAAAGAAATTGCACATACATTTTAGAAAGTAAGGAACTTATTGATTAATAATTTACACTTTTTGTATGTAAAATTCGAAGACGGCTTTTAATATGAAAGGGAGGCCCGAAATCGGAGGAATAAATATTCGTACGTAGAACGTTTAACAAAAAGATGCTTCAAAGGCCATACGGAGAATTTGTGAGTATAAGAGCACAGTGGGGCAGACGCCTTTATGAATTCAAGTGAAAAAGGTAGAGGCTTTCAAAGTTTGTTTTTTTTTATGAATTATTGCTTTTACCAGTTTAAATAAAATATTATAAAGAGGGCTAAGGCTTTTTTACATGCACGCATGCACAGTGGCTGTACATATTTAAACTCTCAAGATACAGGCATTGACAATCAAGAAATTTTACTCTTTATGCAGTTAGAAAAAGTGAAAAACTGTCAACGACACTTGCACGAATAGTAACAATACATACGCGGCATTTCCTCTGGCTCGACTTTTGGTAAAATAGGCGGAGAAGCTGGTTTTATCTTTGTTTCATCGCAAATACTAGGCTCCACGGACGTTTTACTTTTGTTGTTTAAAATCATAGCTTGAGCTCCGGCACGTTTGGGCCAATTTGTTCCAAGAATATCGGCCAAGTCCACATCTTCGTGATAGGCGATGTCGTGGTTAACATCAGCGTTTCTATAATCCATTAAATTGCACATTAAAAATGTACTATAGAAGAAGATAATCTTTTTTTTGGTTACTACTTACTTTAAAATTCCATTTTTCCGGTTTGGAATCTTTTTTGGATAGACTTGGGCCTTGTGTTCGCTTTCGTTGGAGAGTTCGTAGTTTTCCAGGGAATCCCCAAAGCGATTTGTAATTGTCAACTTTTTTTCCTTTTCTGCTTCATGATCGGATTTGGAATTCATTATATACAACTGAAGGCTGAAACATATTCAAAGCATAGAATATTTGTATTCTATTTGACTTTATAATTATTTTAACCGGGTAAAGACAGCTGTCACTTCGACCAAATCCAAATAACTATTGACGGTCACACTGAACAGCTGATAATAATATAATGGAACTGCAAAACTACTTTTAACATACATACATGTACATGTATGTATGTACAATGTACAATTGATATATGTTTTCTTCCAGATATTTTACATTATATTAAAATACACCGGATCACGACCACCTCAACCTTCCTTAAACCTTCCAATTGATGTAAATTCAAACACGCATATGTACATTGCAAAAACTACGTACATATGTACGTACGTACATATTTATCTGACAACTTGTAATGCATTTGGCAGAACGACATACTCATAAATACATACATATGTATGTTCATAAATTCACGGTAACTGCAGTAACAATGCTATGACAGAATTAAAGGCTAAAACAACTGCATTCCCGATATACTACATTAATAACGAGATAAACGTTGTTTGCATTCAGTTTGTTTTGGTTTGCTTTGTAGGCATGTATGTGTAGGTGTATATGTATGTTTGTATTGATTGTTAGGCATTTCGCTTAATTTTAGTTTCTTTGAATTCGTTGTTTATAGTCATATTATTACAATGCAGATATCTATCTTGAGAAAGGCGTAAACCATTAAAAATTAAATAAAATTACACTTCGGATTTTTCCGCAATTTTTCCTTATTGATAAAAACACTGGCACAACAGATTACAAAAATACATCATTGCCACTGTTTCACAAACGCGGCGACACTAAATCTAAGAATGAAACATCTGAGAATGAAACACTGTTGTATTTTTTTAATATATATGTTATATTTTTTAATATGCTTACAGTTTTCAGATTATGAACATTAATTAATATATTATCGCTCAGCTCTATTACATTTTTATTTATCAATCTTATAAATATCACTTATTAGATTCAGATACTTAATTATACTAATTATAATATATATATCTTATTATATAAAGGACTGGTAACTCAAGTTACATGAACTGGAAGATTTTTAATATATTTTCTAATTTTTTCTATTGTATAGCTGCGTAGGCAAAGCCTTTTTTTTATTTTGGAGTCGCTTCTGCGGCAGCTGATGGAGCTGGCAATTCTACGTTGATAGCACTCTGGAATGCCATTGGTTGCAGTTGAACAAATTGGAATGGTAGTGAGAAAGGGATTCCCCGGAAGGCATTAGCCGATTCCTGGGGATTCAGGTCAAAATTGGAATTATTTACGAATGGTGGGGCTGAGTTGGCGGTCTCCAAATCTTGACCTGTAATGTTAAAGGACTGGGGAGTAGGGCCCACAAGCTTCTGAGAAACAGGTTCAAGGCCGGAAGCAGACGTATCGATGGAACTTTTTAAAACCGGTTCGTGTCTATAAAGCGGAAGAGCTGTGTTTTGAAAACCTTCTATTCGGGGAGGAAGATCGACTTCTTTTGATTTGTATATCCTATTGTAGTAGTTTGAAGGTAGGGAAGTCTGCTCGTGATCTCTCAGCGGCGGCGGCGGCGGAGGTGGATGATCAATTTCCATATTATATTTAAATTCTTCAGGCTGATGGTAGCTTTCAAAAGGTGATGGCTCGAATTTATATGGCTCGTTCGATCGAATGTAAACGGGAACCTTTCGTTCCACTTCAACCTTGTAGGGAACGGGTACTTTCTTTTCGAGTGCTATGGGCACCTTAATTTCCACCGGATACGGAACGGTGCGAAGAACGGGATATGGTTTTGGAACATGAACTATTTTTTCAATGATTTTCTCTACTACATACGGTTTTGGGACCTGAACCGGTTTTGGAACGTGAACGATCTTTTCGACTATTTTTTCAACGGGCACATGCACAATTCTCTCAACCGTAACATTAACCAGCTTGGGAACATGCACAATTTTTTCTACAATTTTCTCAATGGGAACATGCACAATCTTTTCCACAGGATACGGTTGGGGTACTGTTTTTATCATTTCCTTAATGTGGTTGTGGTGATGGTGATGATGATGGTGCTTTATTTTAACCTTCATCCGTTTGTCATCTTTCTTGCTTGAATGATGATGATCCTTAAGATTTTCGTGCAGGATCGATTGGGTACCAATTTGTTCCGATGCTTGATACTGCTGCCCATCGTCGTCTTCCTCGACGTGTTCATGAATTTCCTCAAACGTATGATAGTGTCGACTTTCTGTATCCCCTAAATGAGAATTTGTATTCTTCCTTCGATCATATGACGACGGCTTGTTTTTGCTCCTAAGTCTATTTATTTTTTCCGTCGGCTTGTGATAGGTATTCCCGCCGCGCTTTACTGTGACATTTCGATCGGCTTCGCGATGATAATGTTGAATATCTCCGTTTTCTGATCTTCCTGTATTCCGAAATGCTACTTTTCCGTATTCAGGATGTGTCCAGTCATGATTTTCAACATTGTTACTCCGATTAACAGCATAGGAATCACACGGCGCTGTATATCCAAAAATGATTAGAGGTATAAATAGATATCCAGAAAACAAGATCTGAAAAAGAGGATATGGACACAATCGAATCATTGGGCAAAAAAATATCCTTCGGTTTATGGTGTATAATTTTCTGTACAACTTACCAATGGAATCATTCTTTTACGTTTTTGCAGACTTAGAGTTTTGTGCGGTTCGTTCAATGTCTTTAACAGAAATGATTTCTTTGCCACTGGTCGAAAGCATTTATATGAGCATGAAACATAATTTAAAAAAATTACGTTTATTTTGGTAAGGTGAAATCTGTACACTCTATGGGAACTTTATACTAAAGCTATTAATAAGAAAGTAATCTAAGAAAGATGTACCAAATATATTTAGAGATATTCACTTTTGTGATTTTCCTTCGTTCATTATTCTCTCTTATACTCAATAAACATCATCTTTGGATCTTCTCAAACGTCTTAATATAGTTAAAATACCTTTTCCACAAGGGAATACCAGTACTTATATATTTTTTTACGATTGAAAGCCTTTGATCGCGTGACTTTGCTGTTTGGGGAGTGCAATATTTTTTGTAAATGTTTTAAATTTCTCTAGGTGAATATTTCAAGGAGGATCGCATAAAAGTTGTAATTAAAGTGCATTGAGCCTTAGTTTGCGGAAACGCTGACGGTCTTATGTAATTTTTGGCGATATACGCTGACGTTTCTTAAGAGTATTATACTTTTTCCGGATATCAGATAGTGAGGAGAACGGGGTTAAGAGAAGGAAATGCTATCCAACGTATATATTTATTCCTTATTCCACTTTTTATAAGCGTTTTCCTCGTTTTAGTAAATGGCAATACGGTTACCACAGCGTGCCCCCACCAAAGTTATTCAACGATTAAAACACTGTATAATAGATTAAAAGGTTTTTTTTAGATTTATTCAAGCAACCATTAAGGACTTAGTCTAGCTCAATTCTATTCTCTAAAAATAGGCTCCCAGTGTGCATCTTTGACTCCTTAATCTTTAAGTGGGAACTTAGCAAGTCATCCATTGTGATATTGACGCTATTCCGATCCAACGTGCGCAAGGCACCGTCTGAATCAGCCCCACCGATGAGCTGCCTCATCCGGAAAACGGATGCGTTGCGGCACATCTCCCGAAGGTCGGAGCCCGAAAAGCCATTGGTGAGCTTGGCCAAACGATTCAGGTCCACGTCACTACTAATTTCTTCGGACTGCAAAATCAAACGAAGTATATCTCTTCGCTGTGTTTCGACCGGAAGGCCGATATGGAATTGAGCTGGCATGCGACGGACAATGGCTTTGTCCAAGTCCTGCGGCCTGTTTGTGGCGCCCATCACAATAACCGTCGCATTGGAATTGGTGCTGAGGCCATCCCACAGCATCATAAACTGGGTCTTCATCATGGCGGTGGCCTCATGATCGTTAAGATTACGCGAACGCAGGAAGGAATCGATTTCATCAATGAATATTATACACGGCTGTATTTTTTCGGCCAGCGCAAAGACGGCAGAAGTTAATTTCTGGGATTCCCCGTACCACTTATCGGTAAGAATGGCAACGTCCAAATTGATAAAGCGCATGCCGGCCTCCTTGGCCGTGGCCTTTGCTATCAGCGTTTTTCCGCATCCAGGTGGACCGTGAAGAAGTACACCCTTGGGTGCTTGCCATAGCTTGGAACGCTTGAAGAGATCCTTGTGTTGCACTGGGAGAACCACGGACTCGCGCAGCTCCTGAATAACTGTATCCAAGCCAGCAATATCCGACCAACTGACTTGTATGTCGGCCGGAACAACGAGATGTGACGCAATCATTAGTTCATAGTCGTTAAACTCCTGGGGATTGAGTTTAAAGCCATCCTTCTCAGCAAGTCTGCGGGCCAAATTCAAGAAATAATATGAATTATTGTTAAAATATTACCAATTAATTTGATAAGTACAAATAAATACCTTTTTAGCTGCTCTTCAGCAAGGATCTTGGCTTTTTTCTTGTTTTTACTGGTCGGGTCCAACTGGTTCATCATCCATTTAACCGAGTAATATGTTATCAACGAAGCCACTGAGAGACGAATCAACACTTGGAACATTTGCCCCTTGCTGAGATCCACTCCTCCAAGGCCGAAATTGTCCATGTTTTAGTAGATTTATGTGTAATTTTAATGAAAATATATTGGAAAAGATCTGATTTTTGTTCAGTTTCTCATGCACGCACGTCAGTGTGACCGAGTGACAATATAAAAAACATACCTATCCATGTGGTAGTTCGAAGAGCTCATTAAGGGTATTCCAAGAGCTGATAAGGTTTTTATTTATGCAATGTGTTTTGAGTTCGGTATTCCTTCAATTACGAATATCTCTGATATTTCTGTAACTATTAGTTAAATAACAGAAAGTAGAATGCCGGCTAGACACTGAAAGCAAATTGTAATTTACACAATTTTATTTATAAGTTTACTCTTTGTTTGACTGGCGCTTGAACAACAAAACACAAATACATAACAGCTGTTTCCTCAAAGAAATAAGTGAAAGACGTTTCGTGAAATTTCTGATATTTTTCCTTTTACTTTAATTTTTCCATTTTATTACCTTAGTATTTAATTATGTGAGAGACAAAATATTTCATATTAAATAAAAAATATGCGCTGTGCACAAAAAAACTGTGTCCAAAAGACCTTACAATGAGAAGTCACTTTTTATTATTATTCAGTTTATTATATTTTTAAATGTTTTTCTTAAGGAGTAAAATATTTAGGATCAATGCCCCAAATTTTCAATTTCGAGTCAATCCATGGACGAAGTTTGGCAACGTTAGCGTAAACTCCAGGAATGTTAACCTCTCCGCATCCGATACCCCAGGCGACGATGCCAGCTGACTTATAGCGGCCCTTCTGGCCCTTAATGGGGCATACTAACGGCGATCCGCCATCGCCCTTACAGGTATCCTTATCCTTTTCTCCGCCGGCGCAAATGAAGCTGTCATGCAACAGGAAGTGCCTGCCGAGACGGGTTGCGCGCAAGTTCGCTTGGCACGTTTCTCCTGGCACCACGGGCATGTCTACCTTCTTGAGGATTACTTGGTACTCTCCGTCCTTGCCAAACTTGTTCTTGCCCCAGCCAGTGGCATAGCAACGGTCATAATCGAAGACATCATCAACATTTGGCAAACAAACTGGCTGAATGTTCATTTGCAAGTCAAACGAACTTTCCAATAACAGAACCGCAACATCGTTGTACAGGGCTCCCTTGTTAAACTGTTCGTGGTACACAATTTCCTTAACGTAGCGGTCCTCATGTGGAATGATCTCTGTCTTCGTCTGAGTATCCCACTCTCCTGCTCTCACTGAATGAGATAAAAATGATGTCAAAAAAATAACAAGTAAATAAAAGAATGTGTCAAATCTGTCACTTTAAATACTCACCAACAATTGTATTAGGCTGCTTGTTGTGAACACAATGAGCCGCAGTTAAGACAACATTTGGTGCTATTAAAGCTCCTCCACATTCGTACAAGTTCAGGGGGCCATCTTCTCGTAGAATCGCCAGCATCCAGGGGAACTCCCCGAACTCAGCCTCCTGATTCACAGCTCCGGTAATTTTAAAGCCAACACCGTTCGGATTTTGGTATCCACAGCCTTCGGGGGTTTCCGGCACAACTGGGAATATGGGCTTGTCCCGCTATATAACAAATGTATTTAAGTTTAAGTAATGAACACATTTCATGTAGAACAGTACCTTGTTGGGAAGATCACAACATAAATACAAATAGTTTTTGCACGGTGACCCTGTATCAATCCGAATATCAATTATACCCTCGCCATTTGTGTTAATTGTGTCATTGGCACACAACCATCGTGGCACGCATTCTTTTTGATCACCGCAGGATTCATACGCTTCTGATCCCGAGGGAGTTAATGTGGATGAGTCCTTTGGCTTGACGGTGACAGGAACAGGAACGGGCGAAATAGGAGTTGGGTTTGTGACGGGTGAAGGGGTCGATTCATCTGTTTTAAAGATGTCCGCTATCAAGTTGTCCAAGGATGTGTCTTGTGCTCGGCTACTTAATATGCAGGCGCATATTATAAGACAATTTAGTAATATCATCTCACTGAAAATAAATTGCAAGCTATTAGCACTCACTTACGTAAGACTGTCGTCTTTAACTCTTTAACTCTCAAAAAGATAAACCTAGCTTAATTTTATATCTTAGATTATGTTAATCTTAAGTTTCTGGTGGCACGAGAATTCATTTTATTGGTTTTGCCCACACTTGAATCCGTAAGTGTATGTAAATCCCCTGGACATAAAATTCATTTAGTCCAACGAAACGGATCTTAATGGCGACAA
This sequence comes from Drosophila kanapiae, assembly GCA_008042475.1. NCBI lineage: Eukaryota > Metazoa > Arthropoda > Insecta > Diptera > Drosophilidae > Drosophila > Drosophila kanapiae. The sequence goes on from VNJM01002305.1 coordinate 43,188, forward strand.
AACTTTCCCCATCTTCGGTTTATAATTAGCGCCTTGTTGTGCCTTTCTGTTACACGATCATACTTATAGTATAATTTAATATTATCAAAAATGTACATATTTACAAATAATGCAATCAATATATACAGCACGCAGTCACGTAAATATGCTCCCATTAAAGCTTTAATAAATGTTTTAGGTGATAAGAAATCTGTATATTTTCAGCGAATATAAGTACATACATATGTATATATGTACATGCGAGGTCGTAAGGTCTTAAAATATTCTAGGAAAGATCTTCAAGTAATGATAACCTAGATTTTTAGGGTTTATTATTTTATTTTGGTTCTAACTCTGAGATACATTTTTATAAATATTTAGGATGTATAACTAAACCTTCATTACTGCTCAGGCTAACAATAAGTTTGCATTTTTACAAATATAATGAGCAGAAAACTGGTTTTTAGTTCCCATGTGTACATATGTAGATACATGAAAGTTTATAAGTGTAGGAAATTCGCATAATATTCAATGAACTTTAATATCTGGTAGATTGATTATAATAAATAAAGGTACATACTATACGTAGGTAGATATGTTTGTTTCACGTCCACTACAATTACCTTCTTCGTAATTCTTATGTAGAAATACAAAACGTAGTGCCTATTATATGCTTTAATTTAAAAAACCTCAATGTAAATAAGCCTAATATTATTAATCTTTTATTTAAATAAATACATACCCGACTTTGTAAATTGAACTATTGTGCGAGTGTAGCGAAATGCTCGGCGTGCAATAAAGAAAATACTCAACTGATTTGATTTCTGATTCAATCTTAAGTTTGAGCCGATGATCTTCGCTTGTGACGGTGAAGAAGCTTTAAAGCTATGAAGTTCCCCAGCTTATAAATTACACTAAAAAAAGTTTGGAAATATTTTCTTACATTTTGTTTTAGAAAAACTAGATATCTAGCTCAGTCTTTATTTACAAACTTTTATAATTTAGTCAAGTTCACAGAATTAAATCTTTGAACAAATAATATAAATTCAGCCAATACTTTGTTATAATCTTAAATTAAAAAGTATATTCCTGATTATTCTGTGAAATATTTTCGCATTTTATTATTAACTCTAGCATAAATATTTTAATTTTTATATTTAAATTTTAAATATGTAAATAGTAACTACAACATTTTTAAAATATTGTTTCTTATTTTGGAATGGCTGAACTGGAACACCAGTTTCGATAACGTCGTGAACGATAAAATTTTAAGCATCAATGCGTCTACGGTTTTCATTTCTAAATGAGTGTGCGTAATTCAATGCGCTTATACATATGATGAACGAATATTCTTGTTTTATTCATCATCATATGTAGACATTTCTAAACCCAATCACGGTTCCTACATAACTTATACAGTATTTATAGAAATATGGAATCATTTAAGGAAAATGACGGCAATCGTGATGAGTTAATTATCAAGCAGCAACGGGAAATCGAGAAGGAGGTAAGGCCTGATATTGACTTCTTTAATGGAAATGCAGTTTAATGTTAAATATGAAATGCAGATTAGTGAAACAACTCCGTTGGTCAGCGAGCAGTTGCCGCTGACTTGCCTGTGGACCGAGTACAATGGCGACGAGGTCTTCACTGCCAAGCTTCAGGATCTCTCCAAGAAGTACAATTTCATCCGGCGCACCCGCCCCGACGGCAACTGTTTCTTCCGAGCCTTTGCTTACTCGTATTTAGAGTACTTGATCTCAAATGTTAGTGCCTACCAGGAGTTCCGTAAATTGGCCGAGGAGTCCAAAGATAAGCTCGTTCAGCTTGGTTTTCCCAGTTTTACCTTAGAGGATTTCCACGAAACCGTAAGTAGTTCTGTCTAACTGGTGTTAACTCTGCTAAGTCCTTGGTTGCCATCCTCGTTTCAGTTCATGGAGGTGATCAAGCGCGTGAGTCCGGAGAATGGCCTGAGCCAGAGCGAAGTGCAGAGCGAGCTGCACAAGATATTCAATGAGCAAGGCTATTCAGACTATGTGGTGGTCTATTTGCGTTTGATAACGTCGGGAAAGTTGCAGGAGGAGGCTGATTTTTACCAGAACTTTATCGAGGGCGACTTCACAATCGAAGAGTTTCGCCACCAGGAAGTTGAGCCCATGTACAAAGAATCCGATCATATTCACATAATTGCCCTGTGCACCGCTCTCGGTGCGGGAGTACGTGTGGAGTACTTAGATCGGGGCGAAGGTGGAACGGTGAAGGCCCACGACTTTCCCGAAGGGGCAGAGCCCAGAATTTACCTGATTTATCGACCAGGTCATTATGATATATTGTATCCAAATTAAATTTCTCTTAATATTAACTTTTAGAATATGTAAATATAGAAATTGTAAAGTAAAACCTCATTTATTTGCCTATAAAATTGGATTAATGTTTTTTCCTTTATTTACGGGTATTAGCAGTAGAGATTTCAAAGTTTCAGCGATATGCAAAAAAGCCCTCACTTTAAGGATTATAAGAATGCCTATAAGGACGGCTAGGCACGCACCTTGAAGTTCAGAGCCCAACAATGCCTCTTCGCCAGCACTACAGGCTGCCAAAAAACATAAATTAAAGATGAAACAAGCCAGGTGTACGTACACATATCGTAGATGTTAATTTATTTAAACACTAATTCTTTATTATTTGATTTGAACGATTGTGATAGTGACATAATGAAATTGTCTAATGTTTTATAAAATATTAAGTTTCATTTAACGGTATTTCGCCATCATTTCTTGTGGAAATTTCTGGCGATGCGCAGACAATGAGAGGTTGACAATAATCTCTCGGTCATCCGTCCGTCAGGCGCCTCCACAGTACGATTTAATTGTAGGATGATATTGACCGCAAGATTTCAACTCAGTGAAGACTTCGGTGAAGAAGCCAGGCTCAGCATTGATTTTAAGCATTTTATCACTTAGCTTGTTCACAATGACGAGACACCTAATTATATTTGAGATTATTTGATTTTATTTGTTTTTTAATGTAAAAAAAAGTAGACTATAGATGTTACCTGTCCCAGAACTTCTCCTTGGAGTCTTCAACCAAAAACGGTTTGAGAGGATAACTGATTTCATTGCCCATGTATGAGTACGACAAGTACAGGCAGGTGAGTACTGAAGCCTGAAGTTCGGACTCCTTGCTCTCCTCGCCGCTGACCAGTTCGCGAACGAGCATGTACACAAATACCACGTTGGCTGGATTTATGAAAGCCACATCCTATAATTAAAGGGGAATTATAATCAGGCTTCGTGCTTCTTATGAGCCAAATAAATCAAATGTGATATATATACGGTACATAAGGTTGTTTTATAATCATTAGGAATATACGAACAAAAAATAAAGGCAGTCAAAGAGTATAATATGTTAGTGTAATCCCTAGATCGATTTGCTTGCTCCCGATGGGGCGTAAATGTTGTTTTTTGTAATTCCAAAAAGTTCTTTAATCTCAAGTCCCACTTTACCTGCCATCCTTGGAGCAATAGACTGCGATCAACTGCTCTGAGCCACATGACAGCATCGCCAGCATCAAAGTTGTTCAGCCTCTGACAACGGCAATGTAAGAACATGCCCAAGCACTTTAGCAATTCCGAAGTGGATGCCTGCAAAAATGGTCATCAAGTTTATATATTTACAATCGAAGGCAAAAATTAGGCTTCAGGACTTCTGGTTAAATGCTTCTTTCCTGTATGGAAAGGGTAAGTGGAAATGGAGAAACTATATAATACATAATAACTGGAAATAAAAATTTGTATTACCTTAGTTAATGCAAAATAAAATGTAAAGAAGATGGGGGAAAGCGATTTAGTTTTAAGGAAAAAGAAAAGTATTAAGTCTGATGGGGATTTCATATATTGAATTTTAATCTTTAAATTTGTTTAAAAAAGCTTTGCGTTCGTTTAGGGATTATGACTAACCTGGATGACGGTTTTACGAGGGATCTGATTGGTATTTTTGATCTGCATGGACGCCGGCTGCAATTGCTGCGGCAGGGTTAGCGTCAGCGGTTGCTTCTGGATTAGCTTGTTGTTGTGATTGGATATCGAGTTCTTATTGTTCACCTTGACGGGATCTTTCGCCTTGGAAGGGTTCTGCGTTTTACCCGGTGCTCCCGTGAGGCCTGTATCCTCTCGATGTAGTCCCTCCTGGGACTGATTGCAGTGCTGTTGCTGTTGTTGCTGTTGTTGGTTATTATGCTCCTCAATGCGGTTGCAGTGCAGCTGGATGTTTCGATTCTTGTCGGACGATGAGGCGAACGAGGACTCCAATAGCTGAGCCTTGAAGCAGGCCGTCGGCAGGTTGGCGCACTTGTTACTCTTGTTCTCGATCTTCTTTTTGTTATGCGATGTGGAGAGCTTTTTCCAGGAGAGGGCATTGATGAAGATCGAGTGCTTCTTCAAATTCTTTTCGAACGAGCTCTTCTCCGCCTTGAGGACGGAGGAGTTCTCGTTATGCGTGTCCAGGACATTGGTAATCGTGTCCTTGGACGTATTTGTCAAGTTGTTCAAGTTGTGCGAGCTCAGCTGCGTTTGCGTCTGCAAATTAATGTGCACTCCGCCGCCACACGTCCCCTGGTGTCCATGTCCTTGCCCCTGCCCGATGACGTTTTTGGACATCTGGTGGTGGTGGCATCCCCCCGACTTCTTGCTTTCCCTATTCTTGGCATTATTCAATTGCTCGTACGAGAAATTATTCAGATGCGAATCGATTGAGCCTGTGGAGTCGTTCTCATTCCTAATATCGCTCGAATGGTTATATTGAAAATTTGGCTGAGATGAGTATATGGGATGGCGATCCCGCGGATTAAAACTCAGAACCGTTCCCATAATGGCTGAAATTAAACGTTGTGACAATCAATAGAAACCCTCGCATATAAAATGGCCTCTTCTTCTATTTTAAAATATTGATTTTTAATCAAAGTACACACTCATGCTAATATGCAAATTCCGATTTTTCTGTTATTCCTTTTCAGGACTTTGTCGCAACATTTCACTTAAATAGTATCCATAAAAAGTTCGTTTTCAATGCGATTTTCAACGAGTTTTTACCTCCTTTGTTTTGTATGTACTGTTGGGCGAAAAAAAGAAGAGATTTCTGCCAAGACTCTGTTTAAAATAACGCCACTATCTTTATGTTGGAGCACGATGTTATGCCATATTTAACGGCTGCATAGTTGCACTTAGGTTTGGGACTCCTTTTCCATCAATCATTAATTTTTTTAGCACAAATTCCAGCGTTACACTTGTTTATGAAAACATCTTTTCGCTACAAGCTTATGAAATAAGTACACAGTCTTAAAATCGATACAAAGTTTGCGCAGAGCGCAAAGCGAGGGTGGGCACAGGTCCTTCTTGCCATTTCTGGGCATGCTCAGTAGAGGTGTGTTATTTGCGTCATTATTTGAATATTGTTAGATTTGAAGTTATTATATCGGAATATTTTTTTTACATTTATTTTTATAATTTTTTAAATGAGTCGTAAGGTGGAAGGAAGGCAGTGATTATTTAAAGTACCTTGTACTTGTGTACCTTGTGATGGATTTAAAATGCTAATAAATACATTTCTAAAAGACAATATGCATTTCTTCTTTTGTGGCCATTATTGTTGTATTTATTATTTTATTATATACAAAAATACAGCGGCCATTTAAAAAATTAACAATTTACAACGGTATATGGCTATAAAGATAATTCTAAGGAAACAGTGTTGTAAAATATAACGGTTACAGTTTCCAGTGCTGACAGTGGATTTGGTGGTGGATCGTCAGCCTTTTAGTTTAACAAAAAGGAGCTATGTATATATATAGAATATAACATTTTGAATATTTAAACTTTAATTCACACAACAACAAAATGGATGGTACAACACTGTAAATTCCAGATATCTTTTTAGCTCCTTTAAAGGTCACATCTTTATTGGCCCCAATAAAACCGTATAAAAGATATTGTATAATTAAAGAAACCTTTTATTCCACTTCAGTAACAATAACGGTATTTAGACTTAACAATAAGCTACCAGAACACACAATACAAACAGTAATTGCCAAATCGCCCAATAGTGATTGAAGGATAGAAAATAACTTGCTGAACTGCTTGATTTTGCTGCTAATATTCGGATGCACAAACAATAGCAACATTGGTGCCACGCTGGGCGGTAAATTGCCTCCGCTGTGATATTGCAAAAAGGCAAGTTCTATTAATGTAAAAAGGAGAACGGGTACAAAAACACTGCTATTAGCGTACAGCGCCAATATGAATCCAACGCATGCTGCCAAAATAATGTGAACTCGGGTCTTCAGCAGTGAATTGGATACGGGTACACTGCCCTTGGGTACGGAAGCAGGTTGCTCCGGCAGAAATGAACGTGGAATGGGAATATCAGGTTCCACCTCCGGATCAGAATATTGGGCTGTGTTGGCGCTCTCTTCTGAAATAAATGGGGGTCAGGAGTGCATGATTTTTGTAGAATCATTGGTCATTACCTGTGTTACCAAAGACTTCGCTCTCTAGAGCAGTGACTCTGCCATTTAATTTGTCCAGTCTTGACTTAGATGCCTCTAATATCTTCTTCCTGCGCAGTTCCCGCCGTAATGCTATAGATTGCTGAGCAGTAGCTTCGTCTGTTTTTACGCTATCTTTGTTATCCATATTTATTTGTATTAATTTGGAACTTTATAAAATGGTATGACCGTGCTTCAAATGTTATGACCCAGCGCGTCAAGTTGACTTCGAGAAAACCCAGTCAATTGAAACTAATGGAATGGAAACACAGACAGCACATATCTGGCATGCTGCAAAAAAAAATAACATCTCGAATTGTTTGTTCCTTGCTTTTAAATAATTTTATGAAGACAAATGCAAAAAAGCGAGAAGCTCTAAGAACATATTAAGATTTTGGTTATTTATTCAGAATTATTATATTAACAATACAAATGTAATGACGTTAACACAATTATTTATAGTTTTTCCAAACGTCTGGGCGCGTACAAAAGGACGTAGGCGCTGTGCCAGTCTCCGCCACCGGACAAGCGTAGGATCTCGTCCGTTGCCACAGGCGATACCTCATCGTCGTCGAACTTGAACCACACATCGCCGGTGGAACGAACCCAAGCCACATAATGTCCCGAGGAGCTCGATCGACCCTTGTGTGTCAGTACAGCTTGCAGTGTATAGTAGCCAGAATTGTTGCTTCCAAGATCGTTATCAAACCAAAATTGCTCGTATTGCTTTTCCTTCTCCTCCTCCTTCACGTCATTGGGCTTGACAACGTCCACCTCCATTTTTTTGTCTTCGAGATCCTTGAATTTCGAGCGCATAGGGCACAACTTGTTTTGCAATTCGGGAGTGCACAGCTCGTAGGCATCGAACTCCATGGGGAATTTAATATCTTTAAGAACTTTAGCATTAATGCCTTCCTTGCCCTTGTATTGAAAGCGGACAAACTGAACAGTGAGATAAGCTGGAAGGCGGCTAACCAAATACTGAAACGTACAAAATCGTTATTTTATGGAGCATTGAGGAGCGAATTGACCTTACAGTTCTTATGTACTGTGCATCGCGTCCCAGAGTTTCCGACTTCTTAACCAAGGTCTCACGCATTTTCTATAAATAAATCAAATATTAACATTATTGGACTAGGCTTAGCAAAGTTTAAAGCTTTTACTTACGGATTTAAGACCGCTTTGCATGTACTTGACGTCCATTGAGATGAAGCAGCTCAATTGCAAAAAGTTCTCAGTTGTCACGGTGGAGGGTTCATCGGGAACCTCTTCAGAACTCATCTTGACTTCAAAAGATCCGCCAAAGTATTGATCAATAAAGGAGCTTAAAGAACAAATTGAAATAAAGAAATCTTGTTTGGTAGGATTTAGGGCACTTACTTGTGTCTTTTTAGAGCTGCATTCGATGGGTCTTGGCCCGTGGCCCGCAGTTTTTGCTGCAACATTTTCAGAATTTCCGCCCAACATTCATTGGCATCCTGTTGGCGGTACGTACCGTTCTCACCGGTCTGCGCAAACTGCGGCGATGCACGATGTAACGCCTGCAGCAGAACAATTGGAGTGACCGTTGTGCCCTTCTCCATTTGAGCAAATATGGATTTCATTGCGGACGATATGGAGAATGCTGTCGACATGGTGTCAGTGCCGTCATTGTAAAAGTTCGTCAAGGCAGTACGAAGCTCGGGCACTGCGTTTAAACATTGAACGGTGGCGTTCATGTAGCAAGTATTGCCCAGGTTTGTTAACCCGGCCGGTAAGCGCATCTATAATGCAATTGAGATGATATTAAACATAACAAGGGACTATATTCAAATGTATGTTTTTGTAAATCTTAAGATAGTTTTTTAAATGTTAAAATAAACACTTTTTTTGTTTGGAACGAAACACAATGACTCGGCAATTTACAAAACAAAAAAGAACGAAAATGATTTGTTCCAAAGCAGAATAAGCAAGTAAATATACATACATACATATATGTACATATATACATTAACTTACCGCTGTTGCTTGTTCCACTTCGTTCATGTCCTCTATGAATTTAACTTGTGTTGTAGGCACTTCTGGCACACTCTCTTTGCTGCCCAGCAGCAGTACTATAGCGCCCTGCGAGAGAAATCGGTTTAAAGTTATGTTTGCTGCCAAGAACTCTTTTACATCGTTACTTACATCTTTGATTTGCAAATTCCACTGATCATCCTTAAGTATGCCACCCTTACACATTACTTTCTGGCGATCCGGTTGAACACCAGTAAGCGCAAACAACTGCGCTTTGAACAAGATAGGCTCCTCATCGGTGTTTACATCAATATCATTGTAGAGCTCCCGGCCCCACTTTACCTTAACTGAAAGCAACACATGATTAGCATCTGCATTAAACAGAAGTAAAACAGCCGGATACCTTTAAATGCGGGCATGGTTTGATTTTTCGCTAATATAAGTTGTTCTTTCTGTAAAATTCAAAGTCATACTAGCCGAAACAGAGATGGGTAAAACAAACGATAGATTTGTGCATTGCTAAATAGCGCACCAATCGAACAGCACAATAATATCGTTATCCTTACCAGTGTTTCAAAATTGATGAAATAGTAATAAGAACGGCTTATTACTAAATATATCTTTAATAGGTTTCTTATATTTTATAGTTTATAAGAATCAAATATTCTATTAAAATAAGCTTTCTGAATTCCCAAATAAAGATTTTATTTTAACACTATAAAAATGAATGTATATGTCGAAGTAAAATTCTAAGGGAATTGATCATTTTAATTTAACATTTTATAATGCTTGATATTGGCACAGAAAAAAATTTCCTTTAAGGAGTAGAATATTTAATTATTTTGATTTTCATAATATAAGCGGCTATAAATTAATATATATAACTAATTTATATTTTAATGTGTCCCAATAATTGTGTTTCATTTTTAGTATTCCAAAAGAAAAACCAACAATTCGATAGTTTACATGGTACAACCACCTAAGCCATCGATAAAACAGCTGACAATTTTCCTAAATTCATTTTTTATAATTCCTTAATTGCCCACATTGGCACATTTAATTAGATATAGAATCTAGTAAAACCAGAAAAAGATGAATGAAGCGGACAGTTTTGCTGAGATATTCAGAGGCGGGCTCCCTCACTGCCTGCTCATCGTTTTATCTATGTTGTTAATTTGCTCACCGGTAATGCCTAGCGAATTCGAGGTTATTTCCATGTCCAAATTCGATCTTAATGGGCAACATTTTGGTAAGTAAATAAAGAAAAAGATAAATATCTAATTATGTAAGTTTGTTACAAAGCAGGCCATGCGACATGTTTAATTAAATAGTGCCTACTTTTTGAATACATATATATGTATGTGCTCCCTGACCCAAATTTTTGACAGACATGAACGCGCGCGGCGTTTTCCCCTTTATTTAATTAGTAACATTGAATCTCATTAAAGCTAGATGGGTTCTTTAACAGATTTATTTGACTCAATTAGTCATATAAATATATTTGTAACATTACAATTTGATTTTGATTGAAGCTGTCCACTCGAAAGTATGCAAATTAATAAAGAGCCCTTTGGACTGCTTTCTATAAAAGTTAATTTTAATATATTGAGGTTTCACTTTTCGGAATTAATCATAATAACGACAATTTGTATTTGCCAAATTTAAGGTAGCCGCGTTCCCGCAATTTCCCTAGAGGCAAGATCCCTGTACTCATGGAATACGTCAAGACACTGCGTCCTAACTCGGTGAGTATCTATTATCTACCAAGTATTTAAAAAGTCTTCAACAATTTAATGTCGTTTTGTATTTAATAGGTTAACCGACCTGTCCATTCACGACTTGGACAAGCTACGGCAAAATGCGGGCGGTATAATCCTTATGCTGCCTTCCAATATGCTGGATCTGGACCTTGAAGCCAGAGAACTAATTACCATTTTGGAGCAATCCATGCTAACATATACTGCTGTGGTGCCCATCTTTTTTGCTCCCTACAACAAAGATTTGGAGAAAATCATCGATGATATTACGTACACGACCACGGATAATGTGGCACAGAATCAGACGGCGCTAAGTCAATTAATTGTGACAGTGTCGGCCAATCGATACCATGTCAATGTCGGCGGCGGCAGTATTGTGGCCAACAAGAACAGCAAAGTGCCGATTATCCACGGCGAGCTGATACCGAATCAGTTGGCGCTGAAGCCCAGCGAGACGGTGGGCGATGGCCAGAAACTACCCGTCATTCTTATAACCGCTAACCTAAAAACCTTTGGCATATACAATGTAAGTTCTTCTATAAATTATATGTTTATAAGGTGCTCAAACGTGGGGCTAGAATCTGTATTTACGCTTGAGAGATAAGAGCTTCTCATATCAAAGATTATAAAAGTTTTAATGGTTTAGTTTTGTAATGTGCTTGCTGATTACTGATAAGATTTGAAACTTGATGAGATTTTTAGCCTAAAAAACATAGGACTAATGCATATTCAAAAATCAAATAGGACTATCCTGTAAATGCCGATGCTGCTGTTTTGCTTGTACTCATGGAGCTGTTCAGTAAGATGCATTATACCACCAGCATGGCACCCAAGTATCGTCTCCGATTCCTGCTCTCCGATGCCGGCGTTCTACTCAACTTCCAAGGTTCAAAGAAATGGCTCGAAATAGACGATAATGCGCTTCAGGTATGAACTGTAACTATTAATTAATTAACATTTACTTATAAAATATTTTCCCCCCTTTAGAATGTCGAATTTGTGCTTTGCTTGGATACCATCACGGAGAGCTTGTCTCTTAACGCAGAGAATGCGCTCTACATGCACGTCTCGAAGCCACCGAAGGAGAAGACTTCCATTAGCAACTTCTTCAAGCTCTTGAAGTCAGCCGCTGAGCAGTACTCCAACGGCCTGACGGTTGAGGGGGTGCACAAGAAGATAAATCTGGCAGACACGAAGCTGGCCTGGGAACATGAACGATTTAGCATAAAGCGTTATCCATCCTTCACGCTGTCGTCGGTGAAGAGTCCGAGGAGCCCCATACGGACCACCATCTTTAAGAACGATGAGAGGCTCTTCGTGGAGCAAACTCTAAACACATCCAGGGTTATAGCGGAGGCTCTGGCCAGCTACATGTACAAAGTGGATCCGATTTCCAGCGTATTCGATGGACAATTGGTAAGTGTGTGAACTCAAGCTTAAGATTAGGATTTTATCCAATTGTGCTTTCGTTTGCAGGCCATTAAGGAGGAGAATCTGTTGCCATACTTTGGAGTCAAGTCCATATTGCATAATAACGATGTTAAGGATGCTTTCGAGAAATACCTTAACAATGTTAAAATAATATACGATAAGCCCGACGGTCGGGATCCGGAATTTATGTTCTACAATGAGAACGACGTGAAACTGAATGTTTATCGCGTCAAGCCAGCGATCTTTGATCTCTTCCTGACCATTGTCATTGGCGTCTATCTATTAACTGTATTCCTCGCCATCCAATACTTTCCCCGATTTTACGATGAAGTATCCAAGTTGACGAAAGAAGAGCCCGCGGGACAGCAAAACGGACACTCTTCCGAGCGACTGAGGATGAAGTCGCACTAGTGTGAGATGTAATAATACTGATAAATTTGCAAGTAGGAAAATTGGTGTCCAAGAAATTCGTCTTTTTCAATAACTTTACTAATGCTAAATAAAACAATTGTTACTTTAAAGATAATAATAAATTTTCTAAAACAGACCAATTCAAAGGGGGTCTTTCTATGTATAATGTCGATTTATCGATACTGTATATCGAATCTTTACATAATTTATAATATTTATTCAATATATCCAACTTATCTTCTCGATATACGCCCGTATATCAAAGTTAATTGCATTCTCTTTGTTATAAATACTTTATTTGATATATATATATATATATTGCATATTACTTAGTTGTTTAATTTAAATATTCACTTTTTTATACATTTTTTTCGACTGATTAACACGAGCCATTGTTGAAATTAGAATTAGGTGAATTTTGGTGGGCCCGGTTCGGTTTTGGGACCGGGTTCCAATCCAAGTTTGATGACGTGGGCGACGACTCTCTGTACGGGCCCTTGACTTTGTTTATTTTGCTTATAAACAAGTTATTTTTGGTGGCTAGTTGTTGTTGTTCATTCGTCTCAGGAGCACTGCTGACGGAAATATTCGCAGCTGTCACTTCCTTGGAAGATCGCAGATTCACGCTGTTCAACTCATTGGGATAGTTGTACCTATTTTCAGTATAGGATGGGGTTAAGTACACCTTTGTGCCCTTGGCTGCACTTTCGTTTAGGATCTTCTGATTGCGACTAATGGACTCAAGGACTTCCTTAATGGATTTCTTCTTCCGCATCCGCGGTGTGGGCGTAGCATTTTCTGCTGCGTCCCTTTCCCAAGCCGTCGAGGTCGAAGTCCTGCTGCTGCTGCTGCCATTGGGGATATATCTGCTGGTAACTCCAACTGGATTTTCCAACTCAAAATCTTCTCGTATCAGAAGAGCTTCACTGGCCGCCGGTGGAGGGGCATGTGAAATGCGAAGGTTCTCTGGTTTCGGTGAGCTCGCACCATTAACTTTGGGATTTTCTTGGATAGAAACCGAGCTACTGCTAATGTTTTCTTCGAAAATCTGTGAAATTTGCTTGACTGTACCAAAGGAATTGGTTTTCTTTTCCTCAATGCTTTCATCCCCATTTTGAGCTTGTTCTGCATTTAAAACTTCAGACTGCGTAACCTCATTGGAGGGCTTTACACTATTATTAGGGTTAACTTGGCTTTCAGACTCGACTACGGTTAGTTTTTGATTTACAATTCTCAAGTGATTTGGCTTGGGAGCCTCTTTTGCAATGCCATTATTTACTACAACCTCTTTTCGACTATTTGAGTCGATAATTGAGCCATTGTGCCTTTCAACTGGGTTGCTCTCCCGGAATTGTACGGAATAATCATCCTTTGGCTTGCGATCGGTGCTTATAGTTTTAGATTCAGTGATTTGCTTTACGTGTACACTGGCAATACACTGCGGATGCGGGGATTGTGAATTGGACGTGCTCGGGTTAGGTTGGTTAGCAGACTTGGTTGGCTCAGGAGGGACGGGAACTGGTGGCAGGGGTTGCCTCTCAAGGTCAGTGCTCAAAGTTTCTGATTCAAGGGATTGCCTAACGTGCACGCTGGCAATACAGGGTGGCGGTGGTGGTGTGGTGGTCATGCGGCTATTGGGTTTGGCCACCGTGACGACAGAGACCTTCTCTTGTTTAGTATCTGTGCGTTTGGCAGACCCATTAGATTGCTGCGGTGCTTTGGACGTGCTGGGGTTATTTTCGATATCAGAAACGGGTACGGTGACTGATAGCTTCTCGACGACTACTTCCTTTTCAACTTCTTGATTTATTGTGGATTCGTTTCTGTTGTTGACAAACTCTTCAATTTCAGAGGCCAGTGACTCAATGTCTTTGGTTGCTAGATAGTCCGGGATCTAAAGTTAAAGAAGTAATTAATATAGATAGTACTAGGTGTACTTTTTGGGGTTTTGTTACCGTTGATCTCTTTGGTGGCGGCGGGGCTCTCCTCTTTTTGCGATACTGCTTTCTAGTGCTCATTGGAGAACTGGGACAGGACGAGCCAGCATCCGATTCGAAGGGATTTGTGCTCAGACTAGATTGCGAGGATCTGAAAGCAAGTAAAACAAGCTTTTAAACAATGTTTATAACGACATATTTGTAAAGTATTTATTTCTTGGTAGATTAAAGACTTACATTAGCTTATTTATAAGTATTACACTATTAGTTACCTGATATTCTGATGATGTGGCATGGAGTATCCAGAAAACTGCGTGGTGCTTCGGTATCCAACATTTCGATGAAAGAACATTCCATTCGAATCCGACTATTTGAAGAGTTAACCAAATTATTATGATTTTTCTTGAGGAAAACGAAATAAATTCTTACCTCTCTCCGTGTATCAATATTTTGCAGGGATTGGTGGCGGTCTCCTCTGAAGATTCTGGAATTCATATATGAACTAAAGTTCATATAGATTAGGTACAATTACAAAAATTGCATACTCAAGTTAATAATATAGCTAATACTTACTTATCATTTAAATCACGTCTAAGTGTCGGAGGGCTTTCTGAGGTTTTGTTTATTCCCAATGTGGAAGACTTCTTTTTACGAAACGAGTACGATTTCCTAAATACAAAAAAACGATCCCAGAGTGTTTACTTTGCCTTCATCTATCATATGGAATTGATGATCTCACTTTGGCGATGAGAGAAGTGTGCCAAAGCTATTTATAATTTTGACTTTTACTTACCACAATTCCTGGAGATTTCCAATCGACAAGCTATGCTTGTTGCCATTATCACCCTTCTTTTTGCTAAACTTCCAAAATCGGAGACGCTTGTGATTATCGTCCTCGTAGAAGGGATTTAAGTGTTCGGGATAATCGTAGATTGAGATGTGACTAGGATTCCGTTTGTGCAAACTCATTGTGGAATAGTAATTGTATTTACGTCTGCGTTAAATAAAAACTGAGGGAAGATTTGCAATTGAACCCAACGTTCTTATCGAGTTGAAAAAAATGTTATATAGTAATTACGGTCGATCGAAACCAGTTTATATGTCATATATATTAGTCTTACGACATCTCTCTATATAAAAACTTGATTAAATTAACACTCCGTGTTGCACAAATATTATTAATCACAAATGAACACTAAAAATAATAAATTCGCATGAACTTTTGCCTTGTTGCCAAAGCAAAATTTGCTTCGACTATGACCGTCACCGAGGTCTTATCAGATAATTGTCACATACATCATTATAATCATGGAGTTTTGTAGATACTCAGTGTTTGCTAACATATTTGCTTATTGATTATTATTTTTGCCATATTTCGGTGAAAACAGTTTCTACATTTTGTAGTTTTTTCATTGTTTTATATACATTTTCAATTATTTGGGATCTGTTGTACAGTTCTTTTAATGAATTAAACTTTTTCTAACAGTTATAATTTTATATATTTCATTAATAAGTAAAACACGTTTTAATTCCCATATTTTATAGTTTTATTTCATGGTTTTTATTCAACGTTTTTAATTATTTTAGACCGATATACCGTTCGATTAAGTTTGTTTTAGTTTCCTTGAAATAATTACAGATACACGCGAGTCCAAAGATGAGCTAGAGATTGCCGCGTGCCGATCACGATCGCTGGCAATGATCAACATCAAATATTTCTCATAAATATAGCCGCCCTGCACTATATGTATATTGAAACTCTCCCGGGCTATATTTTTCGGGTAATCTACAATCATATGATTGCAAAGTGCCCACACACACACAGTCCACACATATGTCCCAGTTATATCACTTGTTAAACAAAAGATTATATTGTTTTAACTACTTAAGAGCTTTGGGGCTGGCTGCTTCTGCCAATTCAACAGGTAAAATGTATTTTACCTTTTGGCGCCTTAAGGGAGAGAGCACACACGCACGCACGAAATCGTTTTTCTTGGAGCCCGAGGCCGTCACTAATGTGTGAGATCATGTAGATTATTTTAAAACACAAACAAATACACACTTTTCTTCAATCTCCACACATATTTGTTGTGTACCTATGCACATATGTAGGTACCCAGAGGTACAATAAACATTTACGTTATATAAAGTCTTCTCACATTTGCATCCATTTACAGGTTGAAAATCGCATATATGCGGCAGGTACGACACATAAACTGAACAAATGTAGATAAAAATATACACAGGTATATATGGCAGTGGCCGCCAAGGAAAAGGCAATTCGTTTCGTTCGTTCCACAAGATGACCTCAAATTATTTAGCGGAAAAGCTTTTCGCGATACTCACCCACCGAGTTGTACTTTAAGACTAAATGAACCTCATGAACTTTATATACATACATGTAGATAGAAAAGCTTTGAAATATTTCGCTGTTCGATGGGCTTTTATAACTTATAGTAGGCGATGAGAGCACGATGCATATATGTACATATGTGTGTACATATAAACAAATACAATTGAATCTATTATGATCGCCGCAGGTCGCTTAAAGCTAGAAAAGAACTTCGGAGAGAGGAGCGGTTGCGCCGCTGCTTTGAACTATCTGTATAAAAATAAGATCATATTGCTGCATTCTGCACCCTCTAAATAATAATAAGAAGCGAAATATTGATGAGTAATTGGCGCGGAAAATATTTTTGGGGCTATAAAGCGAGCATGGGTGCAGTCAACTTTGTTAAATATTTTTTATTATCTTTAAGTATTTCCACAAAAAGAGAATTGAATGTTGACTGCAAGGTTAAAGCCTTTAGCCAAGTAAAAACAATTATACACATGTAGAACCAGATTTACTTAAGTATTATACATACTTTTATACTATCTGGAATATTATCTTAATTAAAAACAAGAAAGAAAGCTAACTTCTTTAAGATAGTCAAGGGAAATTATTTGTGTATTAAAGGTATCACTTAAGATCTCAAGAAAGGAGAAGCCAAGGACAGGAAAAAAGAGCGAAGGAGAAGAAAGACAGGGGAAGAAAGACAGGAGAAGAAAGACAGAGGAAGAAAGATGAAACAAGAAAGAAAGCATCGGGAAGCCGAAGACGCTAATGGATATACTTGTCTGATGTTGATAATATTAACAAATTAATAAAAAAAAAAAAACGTTAAAGATTATTATATCTCAGGTTATATTTGTAAATGTTTAAAAACAACAAAGTTAGAAACATTTTTATAATATTTTCCGCTTGTTCCTGTACATATATATGTACATATATCAAGTACATTTATCATAGTCGTCGGATTTTTATAAAGCTAACACTGTATAATTCCAAGCATAAAAATAATTCTATATCTTAAACTAAAAGGAAATATTTGAAAAACAATTAAATTATTATATATTTGGCAATTATTAATTATAATATAATGATTTTGTTAATTATAAAATAAGTTTTTGGAAGTTTCGATGGTTTTGTTTTTAATCAAATACATTTGACATCTTAAATATGTGTACGATTTTGTAATAAACAAAGCTGGCATTTCTAAAACAATAAACTAAAATTCTAAAATATACATTCTTCCCTTCAAGAAATTTTGCATATTTTTAAAATAATATGGAAAGCAAAGTGAGTCACAAAGGTCACTGTGTATTCCTTCATGGTAAGTAGCAGAGTTTTCAGAAGTAGTTCAACGACTGAAAATGATTGGTTAAAGTATATTAAATCGCAGCCAAACTGCACAATATTTAAAAAACCTGCCAAAGGGATAATTTAAATAGTGGACAACGAGCTCCAGCTAACTTCATAAATGTTTCTTTATTTCCAGATATCTTTTCTATTTATTTAGTTAGTTTTGTTTGATTATTTTTTAATATTTTCAGCATAAATAGGGCCAACAGTGGAATATACACAATCAAGGCTGGCTAAATTATAATCTTCAATATGAATCCAATAACGATATTATTGCGGGGTAACAATGGAAAGGTAAAGGTAACAAACTGGATTTTGTTCTTATAATTACATAAAAGAATTAAAACTCGCACAACAATTTGTATTGCCTACTTTTGGTTTGTGATCACAGGGAAATAAAATCCTCTCTTTTGAGAGTTTAACATGGTATTAACTTTAAATCAGTAGGGATCGTACTATGAGATCATCAATCTCCATATAAATCTCTTTAATCGACATTTAATTAAAATTCGTGAAGTGGTGGAATATAAAACCACTTTATTTATAATAAGAAGTCAATAGACTCTATTAATTCTTTGATGTCCAAATTCGATTAGATTTCTGAGAGAGGTCACTTAAATGACACCTTAATCTCTCATACAAAGAACGAGTCGCGACAAAATGTGAAAATGTCCCAAGCTGGGCTTTAATTACATAATATAGAATAACATTGATTATGTACAATTATTTATAAGTATGGGCCATCGAATACCCTATAAATCAATGAGATTGTAAATTGATTAAAGTGAAGTGTACAAATTTATTGAATATATATAATATAAATATGTGCTTATAGCTTGATTAGTATTCATAATACTTCTATAAAAGTTTTTAATATGATGAAGTATTGTGTAGCGGGTATTCTTTAGTCCCAATAAATGCAGAAACCTTAGTTTTTTAATTGTCTGTTTTGAATTAAAACATTAAAAGCTCCTTATCAGTTATTCTAACCTCCGGCAATGAAAAAACTCAACGCTACAACTGAAAAATTTGTTTAAGACGCGCACGCGACAATGTGTTTCCTCCAATATTCGTGAAATATTCGTAAATTTTTAGTTAAAATAAGGCGTTTAAATATTAAATTTAATTTAGACAATAGTAAATTCATTTGGACAACCAATGAACTAAGTGTAAACTTTAGTTTTAATTTAAATTAAGCTTTCGTTGGGAAAGACTTAAGGTAAATTTGCTCTGCGTTTTTTACAGCATGTTTTTCGCTTTATATAATATTTTATTTTCCATCAGGATCCATCCGGAGGGGGGGTTCTCAAGGACAGAGATTTTCAATTGCAACATATCTCAGTTTTATCGCTTAAAATGCTTGTGGATTTCGGAGCTGGACTTCTTGGAGGTAATTGTTTCTCGCTTTTATCGGAAGAAAAAACGTAATGTTGCCATTGTCCTTTACTGTTGTCAGGAGCTGCTGGTGTTATTGTTGGCCACCCATTCGATACTGTGAAGGTTCATATGCAAATGGATGATCCTCGTAACCCCAAATATACAGGAACCTTAAACTGCCTGAAGACGATAGTACAAAAAGACGGCGTCCGGGGACTGTACCGTGGCATTACCAGTCCCATTGGTGGCATTGGATTTGTGAATGCCATCGTCTTCGGCGTCTACGGCAATGTTCAACGCTTGTCCGACGATCCAAATTCGCTGCTGTCCCACTTCTATGCGGGCTCCATCGCCGGCATTGCTCAGAGTTTCGTCTGCGCACCGATGGAGTTGGCCAAAACAAGGCTCCAGCTGGCGTCGCAAATCGATAGTGGCATCAAGTTCCGAGGACCAATCCATTGCCTCCGACATATTTTAAAAACGGAGGGCATCAGGGCCACCTATAAGGGATTGCTGGCAACCATTTTAAGAGATATTCCAGGTGAGTTAACGCAGTGTTCTCAGATCACATATAATTAATGAAAACATCCTCGATTTGCTTAGGATTCGCCAGCTACTTTGTGTCCTACGAGTATCTCATGCGCCAAGTGGAGACTCCGAGCATCGCTTATACACTGACAGCCGGAGGTTGTGCCGGGATGTCGTCCTGGCTTGCCTGCTATCCCATCGATGTGGTAAAGACACACATGCAGGCCGATGCCTTGGGGAAGGAAGCCAAGTACAATGGATTCCTCGACTGTGCAATTAAAGGCTTTAAAAGCGACGGGCTGCAATATTTCTTCCGAGGCCTAAACTCGACGTTAGTTCGAGCATTTCCCATGAACGCTGCCTGCTTCCTTGTGGTATCCTTGGTCCTGAACGTGTTCAATGCCAAGGATGGCATGGATTCCTTAGACCACAAGACGGAGCAGCCATTAAGTGTGATGAACTTGGATAATAAAACGCAAGCGGACTTGGACAGTGCCGCCCCGAGCGTTGAGGAAGTTGTACGGAAAATAATCACGGACAATGCGATATCATCACATCATCCCCAGTATGTGTCCTCCACACCCAAGGATGTCGTTCACAATCAGTTCCCGAACAGCAGCAGCAGCAATACAATTAACATTTCCAAAGAAGCGAAGAAACGTTTGGCCTCCGATTGTAATTTAAAATAAAATCCCCGTGTTTTTAGTATCATTTTTATAAATAATTGGGAAAACTTCCTTAATATAGGTTTATGTTTTAAAATCCAACCGAATCGCTCTCTACAAATAAGCTCAAATGAGAACCATAAACCGGAGGCCACAGCAAAGAGAATGTTGCCTACTGAATCATAATTTACTTTTATTTTAATATTTTAAATACAATGTATTAAGTGCTAACATAAGGAAAGGCTTCTAAGAGCCACAGGACATGCAAGCGTCCTTGTTTTCAAGAGAGCAAACCATATCCGCCAATTTCCGCTCCCTTTCCTGTTCGAAGTCTTGGGGAGTCTCCTCCTCTGTGGTTCCATTTTGACCGTTTACCTTGAGAGCAGCCAGCTTCTTGTCGACGGTGAACTGAATGGCGTTGGCGGCTGGCTTTGTGCGCAGATAGTACATCCCAGTTTTAAGGCCAGCTTTCCACGAGTAAAAGTGTATGGATGTCAGTTTGCCATAGTTTGGCTCTGCCACATGAATGTTGAACGATTGACTTTGATCGATGAACGCACCGCGATCGGCCGCCATTTTAATGGTGGTCTTCACGGAGATCTCCCACACCGTCTTGTACAGATCGCGCACATTCTGGGGAATGGCCTCGATATTTTGGATTGAGCCACGGCTGGAAATTATCTGGTTCTTCATATCATCATCCCACAAGTCCAGCTCCGTGAGATCCCGCAACAAGTGGTGGTTAACGACCTGAAACTCGCCGGAGAGAACGCGTCTTGTATAAATGTTCGTGGTGTAGGGCTCGAAGGATTCGTTGTTGCCCATTATCTGGGCGGTGGATGCCGTGGGCATGGGGGCGACCAGCAGGGAGTTCCTTACACCGTGCTTCTTGATCGACTCCTTTAATTTGGCCCAGTCCCAGAGGTTCGTGGGGACTTTGTCCCACATATCGTACTGCAGGATTCCCTTGCTCACGGGACTGCCCTCATAGGTTTCATATGGACCCTCGGCCTGGGCCAGCTCAACACTTGCCTCCAAGGCGCCATAATAGATCGTTTCGAAGATCTGCTGATTCAGGAGACTCGCCTCTTCACTTTCATAGGGGAATCTCATCAGAATCAAGGCATCGGCTAAGCCCTGAACGCCAATGCCGATGGGGCGATGCCTCATATTCGATTTCCTGGCCTCGGGCAGGGGATAATAGTTGATATCTATAATCTTGTTTAGATTCTTCGTCACCGTCTTGGTAACCTCTTTCAGTTTCTTAAAGTCGTACGTCTTCTCGGGCGTCACAAACATGTTGAGGGCGATGGACGCCAGGTTGCAAACGGCGATCTCTTCGGGCGAGGAATACTCAACGATTTCTGTGCAGAGATTGCTGCACTTTATGGTGCCGACATTCTGCTGATTGCTCTTCCTGTTGCACGCATCCTTGAACAGCATGTACGGATTGCCCGTCTCAACTTGCGCCTCGATGATGGCGAACCACAGGGCCTGCGCCTTAACCGTTCGATTGGCACGTCCCTCCGCCTCGTACTTCATGTACAACTTGTCAAACTCCTCGCCCCACACATCCTGCAGGCCGGGACACTTGTGCGGACACATCAGCGACCAGTTCTCATTCGCCTCGACGCGCTTCATAAAGAGATCGGGTATCCAAAGGGCATAGAATAAATCGCGAGCACGGTTCTCCTCCTTGCCGGTGTTCTTCTTCAGTTCCAAGAACTCGAAGACATCCGAATGCCAGGGCTCCAGATAGATGGCAAAGGCACCTGGCCGCTTGCCGCCACCCTGATCCACATAACGCGCCACATTGTTGAAGACTCGCAGCATGGGAACGAGTCCATTCGAGGTGCCATTCGTGCCACATATCGAAGTGCCCTTGGCACGAATGCAATGAACATTTAGCCCAATGCCACCCGCCGACTTGGAGATCATGGCACAGTGTTCCACCGACTTGAAAATACCTTCGATCGAATCGGATGTCATGGTCAGGAGGAAGCATGACGAGAGCTGCGGCCGGGGTGTGGCAGCGGCAAACAGTGTGGGAGAGGCGTGCGTGAAGAACCTCTCCGACAGCAAATTGTAGGTTTCAACAGCGGCATCGATGTCTTCGCCATGGATGCCAATAGCCACGCGCATCAGCATATGCTGCGGCCGCTCGGCAATCTTACCATTGCTCTTCAGCAAATAAGAACGTTCGAGGGTCTTAAAACCAAAGTAATTATACCCAAAGTCACGATCGTAAATTATAGACGAGTTCAAACGCGTAGCATTCTTTTTGACAATGTTATAGTGAAATTCTGATACCAAAGGTGCGCTTAGATTCGTCTCCTTGTTAATATTCTTGAAAAGATCCTCAAAGACATCTGTAAAATGCCATGAATTGACTAACTTAATACAGAGGAATGTGCATAGTAATAGTACATACCGGAAAACACCTTCCTGGTTTCCTTGTGCAAATTGGAGACTGCAATGCGAGCAGCTAGAATGGCATAGTCCGCGTGATTGCAAGTCAATCCCGCCGAGATCTCGGCAGCAAGGTTGTCCAGCTCTTGAGTGGTTACACCACAATAAAGGCCATTGATGACTTGAAGAGTAATGGCAACCTAAAATTACAAAAACAAAATGTAAAGAGAGGAAGAAAGTCTCACATGCAGGGGGAAGAGCAGGCATTGTTGAGTTGCTCCGAAATCTCTGTCCATATGTACTTAGAAAAGTTTCACTTAAATGCTACAAAAATGTTCAACATTATATGAACAACAAGATAAACTTACCGGATCAACAAAATCCATATTTAAGTTGTAGCAAAGCTTCTGGATTCTTGAGGTTATTTTATCAAAGTGTACCTCCTCCTGCCTGCCATCTGTAAGATATTTATTTAGAAAACTTTGATCAGCTTTATGCGCATATCCGCAAGCTTACCTCGCTTGATAACATATAGCTTGGAGGTCTTCAAAGTTTTATTTTTTAACATTTTGGATTTATTATATTTCACAAGAATACACAGACAAAGAATGCTTCTTGCCAATGAAAAAGGCGCCAAATTACAGTCGATATTAGTGATACCGTTTCGCAAGATCTGCAATAACGCGTTATTCGTTCATTCTCTTATTTGAAACGATCGAGAGACAGTGGAATTGGAACTCATTTTGTAAAATAAAATTTATTAAAAGAAAATACAAAAATACACTTTTCCAACAATAACAAACAACTTTAATTATGTTATTTAATATACATATATATTCTTTTATTTGTATTGCATCAAATTATTAGGTAAATATAACAGTGTTTAAAGAACTTTATTTTTGAATATGTGTTTTAGAAACTGTCTTGATAGATTGGTATTAATCATAAAAGTGAATCTATATTTGCAAACAAATTTTTCATGTAACATGCAATTTATATAAAGCGTTTATTTAAGAGGCATATGTTGAACGACTTCATTTATTTTCTGGCCAGATTGCTGTTGAAAAACACTGAAAAAAAGTAAATGTTAAATATACAATTAAATTAATGGCTGTTGTTTTTTAACATACAAAAAATTATTGATCTTCTCAAGATCGTGTAATATGTCATCTTGGTCCGAATTCAGATCGTCGCGTTCTTTAAGGCTCTCGAGTAAATCAACATTTAAGCTCTCAATATATTTCTGTAGGTTATTGACCAACAACTGTAGAGTCGGAACTTGAATTCCAGTGAGTAACTGCCTTGATATCCAACGGTGATGTCTATTCATATTTATACCAACATCACAGAGCATTGAGCGAATTATATCGACAATTGGCGTTTCGCCGTTTTTCTTTGCCTACGATCGGAATAAAATATATAGAAAAATAATGTTAAAGATCGTATAACTTATATAACTTACTAACGCTGTTCCGAAAGGACGAAATATATAAGTTTAAATTATTATCGATCTACAACTTACCTTGACTTTCATTTGCGCGATTTCCTTCGATTGAGCTAGGGCTATTCTAACCTCTATTTGGAGCTTTGATTGGTTCGCGAAAAAATAGTAGTTTTCATTTGAATGAAAATCTTGTTCCTGAATCGCATTGCCGCTTATCGTACATTGATTGATATTATTTTCTTGGTTCTTTTGAAAGATTTGATCGTTTTCAAATTCTTTATTTCGTTTGTTTTCACTGCACTCCAATTGCTTGCGAAGGGCTTTACTTGATAGCTTTGGACATGTTTCCGAGTCGGAACTATAGCTTTCGTTGTCGGACCCGGTCAGAAACTCCTCTTTTTTAATGTCTGAATAAAGAACAAATTGATTTTAAAGCCTCTGCTGAAATAATTTGTTTATTAAACTTACCATTTTGATTATTTAATGGGTCTATATCCCCGATTGCCAATCTTTTGCGGATTTCATCTCGGTTAAAGCGACGCTGAAACAAATAAACCAAATAATAAGGATTCTTCTAAAAACACTTACTCGTATGTTTACTTTTTTCTCGATTTGCTTGACCTTCTGAAAATGATTTTCCAATGTTTCCACATCCATATCATTCGCTACCTTGTATGCATCAAATTGTTCTAAAAGAGGAGAATAATTAATATTACCTAAACATGCTTATCATGGAAGATTAGTATATATTTACCCAACACCATAGTAGAAGAGTCCTTGGAATATTTTTTAGGATCCTCCAAGTACTGAGACCAACTTGATTGATTTAAGTACCGCCGGTTAACCACCTTTGTAACCTCTTCTTCATCAAAAGCTGGTTGGATTTCTAAATTGCTCAAATTGGGAATATCTGCCTGTGTATTATTCTTATTCTTCTCCGAAACTGTGTGATAACTTTCTGCCGAATCACAAATTATATATTTCCGCTGACTATACGTTTTATAATCAAATGTGTCCGGTGGTAGCTGTCGCTCGTCATGTGATTGCTTTTGTTGCTTCGTTTTTAACATCTCGTGCCCATACGGTTTATTTTTCTTTTTATTTTTGCGCATATTATGTCCAGAAAATCGAGTTGATTGAGTATAATTTAAAGCTTCCGTGCCATTCGATAGCTCAGCATCGTTTATCTAAAAAAAAAACCAACATTAGAGAGTATGATTGTAGATTGAGAGAAAATATCTACCTTTGATAGGTTTGATTCTTGTAACGATTCCAGGGATTGTTTGTTTTTATATCCATTGATAAGAAGTTCAAACTCGCGCTCAACTTCTTCGCCGAAATCCCCAACAATATCAATTGGACTTTGTCCTTGCAGTTGGCCTTCGTATTTTGTATTGATTGTACAGGACCACGGTGAATAGTCAGTATTGGTCATATAATTTTTGCTCAAATTGTATATTAGATCAGGCTTTACTGAGTTTTCCTGCGTTGAGTTGAAATTTTTATTTACGAGATCAGGTATATTGGTGGACGACGAACTGTTTGCCATTTCCTCGAAGGAGTATGTATTTCCATTATCATTTGCATCCTTTGCCATATTTTTCAACTTTAATTCCTGCGTATTTTCGGAGTCCATTTTACACTTGACATTTTCGTTTTTAAACGAGATTTGGTCGTCCTCTCTTTCACTGTCCGTTAAATCACTTTCATTGCATTCCATGTCGGAGTACTCGATATAGTCGTCCGAAAGTGTATGTGCAAATTTTTGGAATCCCGGATAGTTGGGATTAGTAATACCCTTGGTAATATAGATATCCATTCTTGAGCTGGGCATTTGAGAGAGTTATCTACAGATGAAAGAAAAATAGGATGTAGTTAAATGCATGCATTTAAAATATATGAATTTCAATGTCATTCACTGTGCTTTCTCAATGATTTTACCACCACCAGCCCACACCACATGCCGCCTTCCTTTCCCTTTTTATTCATATTTCCAGGGAGCTTTCCTTCTGCCCCTAAGCCACATGTCCTTTTACCCACATTCCCCATGGATGACGTAGTACGAAATAGTCTCAAAGGAATTTTACATAAGAATAAGAGGTTTTTGAAACGATTTCGTTAATTTTCGAAGTCGTATGTATGTAAATACATATATGTTAAAGCTACGCCAAAGAATGTTGTCATAGGTAACTGCTTTTATTTACTATTGAAGCCTTAAAAAACCTCCACTTTGATATTTTTTCTGATTTACTTTTCACAAAATCTTGAATATATATAGGAACATTACTCTTTTGCACAAATTTATCAGATTTAATTATTGAATCGATGATAACTTACAAGGACTCGTGCCTTCCTTTCTTCCATTCTGATATAAAA
The DNA here is from genome assembly GCA_008042475.1 of Drosophila kanapiae. NCBI lineage: Eukaryota > Metazoa > Arthropoda > Insecta > Diptera > Drosophilidae > Drosophila > Drosophila kanapiae. The sequence goes on from VNJM01002305.1 coordinate 69,723, forward strand.
AATACTCCCACAAATACACTACATATTTGGCGCATGCGTGGATTTGTAGACCGCTGTTCATAGTGTTAATAATAACACTATTAACGGTATTAACTTACAATGATTTATCAGAAAAATTTTAATATTATTGAGAAAAATTACAAAATACATGATAAAAATAAAGCGAATACCTTTTCACCACCTGAGCTCCCTATTTATAATCAGCCTTAGGTATTTTCCCTTAATCAATATACGGTAACACTAAGCACAATGTGATTTAAATTAAAAAAAAAAATAATATTGCTATAAATATATTAGAAACTAAACACACAACTATAAAAATGAAATAAGCTCACAGTGTAAATACTTATGAATAATAATGATATTATTCAAGGGCATTCGTCGGGTGAAAACCCAGCTAAAAACTCCTGTTGACTTGGTGCTCATCCGGGTGAGGTTCTTAAGCCATTACGCAACTGTTAACAAACTAAACTTTTATAAATACTTTAGTACTCGACGGCTGCCACAAACCCATCCCACGATGACAACAGGAGCACTACCACCACCCAGGTACTTCAATTGCCGTTGGTATCCCAACCAGGAGATGAACCCTCTTCCGTTCCGTTGGCAAAGCTAAAAAGTCAGCATTTACCCGAAAATCATACTTCTTGGATGCCCAGTCCGTATACCGCGCCCGGGAAAACCTTTAGTCAATACAAGAAGCTATCCAAATTTCGTCTAACATGTGAGTAAGGCTGCTTCTCTGATATTTCATTGTATTAAGCCGGTTGATCTTGCTCTTCAGCTCTGGTGGTCATCACGACAGCGGGAGGCTATGCCATGGCACCGGCTGCCTTCGATCCCGCCTCGTTTGTTATGTGCACGTTGGGCACAGGACTGGTTTCGGCGGCGGCAAACGCCATTAATCAGTATCACGAAGTTCCCTTCGATTCGCAAATGTCAAGAACCAAAAACAGGGTGCTCGTCACGGGACAAATGACGCCGCTGCATGCGGTCACCTTCGCCGTTGTGTCTGCTACCGCTGGCCTGAGCATGTTGTATTTCGGTACAAATGGATTGACGGCAGCACTGGGAGCGGGAAATCTCTTCCTTTACACCACGATATACACGCCGCTGAAGCGGATAAGTATAGTTAACACGTGGATTGGCTCTGTGGTGGGTGCTATTCCACCGCTTATGGGCTGGGCTGGATGTGCCGGCACCTTGGATGCCGGAGCGATGATACTGGCCGGAATACTGTACGCGTGGCAGTTTCCCCACTTCAATGCGTTGTCGTGGAACCTAAGGCCGGATTACTCACGCGCCGGTTACCGAATGATGGCCGTTACCAATCCGGGCTTATGCCGACGGACGGCCTTTCGGTATTCGGTGGCTATTGCCGGTCTTTCGGTCATGGCGCCTCTGCTTGACGTCACGAACTATTGGTTTGCTTTGGAAACACTACCTCTGAATGCTTACTTCGCGTACCTTGGTAAGTGGAGGAAAAATAGTCTACTACATACTTATGTACATATGTTCTATATTTATTAATTAATTTTGCATTGCAGCGTATAAATTTCATGAAAAGTCAGACAGCGGAACATCGCGAAAGTTATTCAGATTTTCTCTAATCCACCTGCCAGCTTTGATGTTACTGTTTTTGGCCAACAAAAAGGAGTGGTTCTTCGGCAAGGCGTCGAGCGAAGAGAAGAAAAAGGAGTCCAGCTTAATGGCTATTAAGCAGTCGGCGAGTAGTCTGGGAAATGTCCTGCCCGTTGCCGTAGCCGAAGAAGGGCCCAGATAGTCACCTATTCACCTTACACACCTATTAAATGTTTATACGCGATTTTAAGCAGCGAAAAATTCTTAACATAATTTGCAACTTGTATAAAATAGTCATAAAATATTAATTGAAAAGCGTACCTCTATGTTGCAAAGTTATTTTGCTTTTAAGAATAAATTGTGACCACATACTGAACGCTTAGAGTTTGATTTAGGTATTGAACAATTTGTTTATAATGAAAGCCTCAAAACGGATTCACAGCAGGCAGCAGCACCTTCGCGAAAATGTAAACAAGAACAATGAGTGACCATACCGCCGCCAAACCGTCGTTTCAATGCATAGACGATAACAGTCCGATTCCATTCGTTTCAGAAAATGCAAAAGCAAATGTTGATTATACCAATTGTCTATATTACTTAATTGATTTAGTTAATACATTTTCTTATTCTGCTTATATGCAATATCTCATAAAATGTTTAAAAAACTAGAAAATTCTAGAAAAATCTGGTGAAATTATTCATTGATGTACTTATTATATTGCAATATAACTTAAAATGATTGCGAAAAATTACAACTTGATGCATTTCCCACAGAAACTATTTATTATTTTATACTTATTAATGTTCAAAGTGCTAAAAATCTGATATTTGCTTTTGGTTTCTCTTCACGTATTTCTGCTGCTACTGCGAGTATCGCTGCATCCCTGGTTTGGTAATTTGGACGGGAAACTAGCTCAAATGAACACAAAATGCAAAACGAACCACTGGAGTGAATTATTTTTAGTGAGCTGAACGTGGATTGTGACAATGAAAAATTGAGGAATAGTGTTTACATTCATTTTATAATTTATTTTAAAGTTATCTTTTTTATCTCGATAAAGGAGAAAGTGGCGTATGCAAGTTTCTTTACACAGTGCAAACACATAAATTCTTAATTATGTATAATGTACCACATAAGTTTCGTCAAGTTTGTCGATTGTGCCTCACATTGGTTAACGAGTGCGATGTTGCAGAACTACAAATTTATAATGTTTCGTCGTCGCATAATAGTGCGCCACAAGACAGAGCTGAGCAGCAGAAAAAGGCGGTCGAGAAGCATGCTATTGGCTGCTTCTGCAGGCCTCGGGCTATGAGCCCCAATCTGTGCAGCTGCCTCGGTGATAACTCGCTATCAGTATCAGAAACGGGTCCAAGCCAATCCCAATCTCAATCCCAATCCCTTCACCAAACACATTACACGCCAAGTGTGCCTTCTGCTGCGGGAACAATATCGAGTGGCAGTGAACAACAAGCGTACGCTAAGCCTTTTGCCAGCAAGAGCCAATTGGAGTTGTCGGACATCGCCGAAAGATCAGTATTCAAAAGTCAGTCATCGCCGTCGTCGACGGCGACGTCGTCATCGTCGACGCAGGTAGCGCAACAACAACAGCAACAACATGAAAATATTGCATGCAGAGAAGGAGAAGGAAAATCATCCAAGACGGAACTACTCCCGAGGGAGGAACGTTCACTACATAATCAACGCGATTTCGCTGCCGAAAACACAAATGTGAAAACCAAAATAAGCAGCAGAACAACAGATAACTACGGCCAAGAGCGCAGCGGAGGAGATGATGAATCATCACCACATCTTACATTTCAGATATTCAACTGTCTCTCTATTAAGGTAAGCAGATTTCCATCCAACACATTTGCACAGAAACGAATTTACATTAATTACGCACACACACAAGCATGATATATGGTGTGTGTGTGTGGATATATCGCGGTATACCTACATACATACATACACACCGTTGAGAGTGCATGGTTGTGTGTGTTATCTATGTGATTACGACACCGCACGTCAAAATAATAGGAAATGATTGGGGCCGCTTTTATCCAATGGCCTATTAACAATCGGTATCAATTGTTTAGTATTTTTTTCGATTAACTATTTGGAGCCATTCACCCACGCACCTACACAATCACAAACGAGCACACACTCACACAGACAAGTGCACACTGCTATCGTACATCAATGTCCAGCATAAAAATGTAAATATTGATATGTACACATTCACATATGTATGTACGAATGAACACGGCTGAAATGTGAGCGGCAGAGGTCTACATACAAACATACATGTACATTAATCCATGCAGTATAGATAACATGTTTATTCCCCTGTAAAATTTGATTGATTTAAGACCGCTTTCTGAGTGTCAGTGTGTAGGATTTTATAGGGCAAATTAATTGGAGGGGTAGGTCACTTTTAGTATTCATTATTTGATACTTACTAAATAAGTTTATTTTTGTATTAGAAAAACTGGGAGCATATTCTGTTACATTGCAGTGTGATAAGCTAACGACGGACGGCACCATTACATTTTCTTTGCTTTCTATTTCTAACGGTCTCCTCAGATACTACTACTACTACTATTTTTATCTCCCATTCTTATAGGACTTATAAATAACTGAATATGCCTGCCGCTTTCCATCGATTTTATTTAATTCCTCCCGATTATTTCTTATTTTCGTTCTACATTACATCACAATTACATTCACAAAAAAAAAAAAAAACACGTAGACCTAATGTTTTTCTCTTACCTTTTCAGACAATGCCACACGATGGATTACCCAACTTGATCTGCAGTGATTGCAGGACAAAATTGGATTCCTTTGAGAAATTTCGAATTACGGCAAACAATTCAAACAATGCCTTAAAAGAATTTTTGAATATATCCAAATCTCTGTTACTAGTAAGTATTTAAGCTCTAATGTTAATTTAAAGTTTAAAGGGTCACAGATACATCTTATATTTTTTTAATAGATTTAATTTAATATCAATAAGGTCCAATTTAAAATAGCAACTAAAACGTTGTGATTCTTTTCAGGAGCCAAACGAGTTGGATGACAAGCTTGATGCAATTTTGAAGGCTTCATCGGAGGCTATAGCTGCCAAGGCTCTCACCGAGCTGAGCTTTTTTTCTAAGGTTAAGTACGACAACAACAGTAAGGTAGATACATCCGGCATCCATCATCATCATCAGCAGCAGCAGCAGCAGCAGCAGCCGTTGGATCGCAGGATTGAGATTAGCAATCAAGATAGCGCAGCACAGCAGCAGCAGCAGCAACAGCATAGCTTATATCCAGGTTTATTCAAATCAATAACTATGAAAGGCGATCAGTTTATTGCACATAATAAGAAGGTAATGCCCGGATCATCATCCTCGCACAGCGGCAGCCACTCGGCGGATATCGAAAAGTATGAAAACCTACAGCAACAGCTTGAGACGGCAGCCGTTCTTATGGATATAAGCAAAAAGATTGTTATTTCACCTCCATGCTCGAATCCGCAATCTCCGTGCTTCTCTGCCGCAGCTGCAGTAGATACAAGTATTAAAAGTTCTGTGATAAAATCAAAACGTCCATTAAACAAAAATGAAATCGAGGACGGAGTTGAGATTGACCTATCCGTCAAAAAACAAAAGAACGATTACTCCTCTAATCACCGGAACGCATCAACAACGGTGCTGCCCCCACAATTACACAATTTTTGCCAAACTCCAATGCTTGATATTCAGTCGCACTTAAGAAGTGAAGAGGATTTTCATCAAAACTACAGTATTACCATTAACCAAGTTGGTGGTGGTGGGTCCGCCGCCGCCGATTACAAGCTAAAGGCACCGAAGGCTAGTACCAACTCTTTGCAGGATTCTGGCGACAGCTCCGATTCTCACAAGCTGGAAATGGACATAACGTCCTCAATTAACGACCGAAAGACCCCGGATAGTCTAAGCTCGGATCATGCTACAGATGCGGCAACCACTCAACTATGGCAGGCACTAGCACGATCAGCTGGTAAGTGGTTTTATTTTATAGAACTTTCTTCGTTTTATCAAAGAAGTATCAAGGTAAAATCATAAAATGCATAGGGCTTAATTAGGCAATGCAAATAAATAGATCGGACCATTAATCTTACAGCATTTTATTTAATTTAAACCCCAAATTCCTCTATCTTAATACTTGATACCATTTGGCCTTCGATATTAGTGATCATATACACCTAACTCTAATATATTATCTATTTTTATCGTGCGGGGCACTTTTTAAATATCAAGATGAGTAGCGACCATACACTTGAACTTCAATATGCAAGCAATTCAGCTTTCGCACAAAATTTCACGATAGCTTGGGCCAGCACAAAAAGATCGAGTGCAAGAAAATCTTATGGCGTTACTTATCTTAAAGCTTCTATTGTCTTTGGTATTACAGCTTTGCTTTCGACTAATTTTTCTTTATTTTACATCTTATAGCAAAAAGTAAAGAGGAAAATCAAAATCAGGCCACTGAAATAATTCGCAGCATGATGAGCCAGAGTTTCGTGTTTCCGGTTCCGTCAACAGTATCATTTACAAAAGTACCTGAAGAACCCATAGCACTATTAAAGGTAAGATCCCACATATCTCTCAGAAGCGGAAACATAATTTACTCAATTTTGTTACCCCGTTGCAGGATCTATCAGAGGCTCAATCCAGTAAATCAAAACCATGTAGAAGAAAACAAAGTTTTCCTACCAAAACAGATTGCATCGATGTAGTTAATGAGAATGTGACTGATACTTATACCCCTTCAGAAGCAACTCCAGATGAAAAGAAAGATAAAAGGGTAAGTTGTAATCTCCATTTGTATTGTTTCCCCATTCTAATATTACCTTTGGAATTCTTGTTTACTCCACAAAAGAACATAAACCTTTTTAATGCCATACCTGGTGCTCAAAAAGATATGTCATGTTCCAATTGTGGCACCCTCACCACAACAATTTGGCGGCGAAGTGTTCGAGGCGAAATGGTATGCAATGCCTGCGGATTATACTTCAAGCTGCATGGTGTCAACAGGCCGCATTCAATGAGACGCGATACCATACACACCAGACGCAGGCGTCCTAAAGAATTGGAGCGATCAAAGAAAAGTAAGACATTTGACATTCCAATTTATTTACCACCATATACTAGATAAAGTTGATAGTCAAAGGAAACAAATGCAATAGATATATAATACAAGGTGCAAAGCAGCAACTAAACAGAAGACACTAGAGCATCTGCTTCTCTGAAACAAACTACGGCATGACAATGGAATGTAGGAAGAATTAAGATCCTGAATTTCTTTGGCGGTTCTGAAGACAGCGCAGCTACTACAGGCAAAGAGGGTGTGGATAACATAAGCTTAGATTCTTTTCTAAATATAGGTTTATTTCAAGAAACTCTACTAACTATAGGAATATATGCAATTGTATAAATAAGTTAAGAACCTTGTCTAAATAGGGATATAAAAACTATTCCATTCTAATCACAGAACACAAGCAAATGTCATCATGTCCTACAATGGAACCAACAAAACCAGATTTCTTAACGTCCAGGGAAGCCCTCGATATTTCTGGTCTGGTTTTGAATGTGAGTACCACGCTTTATTTTTTAAATTGAAATCACCTAATGATGTATTGTTTGGATAATTTAGAAATACAAAAAGGAAATGGATGAGTCCGAGGCCGCAGCAGCACTTAAAGATATTCTAATGAGGCGAAAGAAGTCGAATTCTTTGCCGGCGTTTAATGATACCTGTGAAAGTGCGGATCTATCCGCACCGCTTAACCTTGTTTCCAGTGAAAATAATGCAAAGTTAACATAAAACGCCAAATATATATTCCCCTCTTCACTCACTTTTTCGAAAAACAAAACAAAAACAGAAAACAAAACAAAAATACCCTTAACACACACACACACACACATTTTGTTTATTTATGAGAAGTCGCGCGTAAGAGAGAAAGAAAACAAAAACGGTATAGGATTACAGAAATATAATATAGATTATTAATAAAAATTTTGCATTCTTTAAAGTCTAAATTTTATTCATTTGTATCTTTAAACAAAACAAAAAACTAATACCAAAATACTTATTAGTGTTAAAGAGAGGTATAAAAATTGAACCAGTATGTCAAACCTTTTTAAATAATATCACACTAAATATAGACCTTAAGCAAGAAGGACATCAATACTTAATGCAATTAAATTAAAAATAAAACTTATTATATATATATATTTATATTTATTAAAACCATTTTACAGTATTTTTAATTTTTTAATAACACACAAATTGCTTCTATTGAAATTAAAAACGTTCAGTTTTAACAATGATTTTTCAGCTTTCTACGCAATTGAACAACTTCTAAAGCTAAAAATAATAATAAAAATGAAAGATAAATAATGTTTTAAATCTCTTGCCTATACGAAAATCATGTGATAATATAATAATCTCCACAAAACATTTTAATAGTAAAACTATGCAAAAAGCAATAATCACGCAATGCAAACTTTTCAAGGAAATATTTAAATTATATACAATTATAAGAAACTAAAAACTTAATGCTGTTTTTCGAATCTACATAAATCGTCTAAAATAATTTAAGACCTTCATATTTAGGCTAAGCAACAAAAAATATTACTCATTTATTTTTTCAAATAAAAATACTCTATACAATTTTTAACAATCACAATAAACAATAAACTGGTTAATGTAAAATGTACATAAAATTGTGTTTTTTATTTCTTTTTCCAGAGCTTCAATGAAAATGTGTTAGGGGCGAAAAGGCTATTTATTCGGTGCTGTTTTTATAGCTGTGTAATTGCTATATTGCCTCGATTTATGGTATCGATAGACGGCTATACCATCGATAGTGCCATCGTTTGTTTTACATCACCAAACATTGGTGCGTTATCAGCTACATCTGTTATTTAGACGAGAAGCATGCTGGAAAATGGTGAACACTTTTTCGAAGGGGTTGAAAAACTCCTTGAAATTTGGTTTGAGGAGAGCCCCAGCAGCGAGAATGACCTGCGGAACATCAGCAGGTAAGTGTAGACAAACTTTGACATATTGTTATAATTGTGCATTTGCAAAAAACAGTGCAGGGGTGCACTTAACAGTCCCCACTAAAAATTCGTTTACACAACTCAGGATTTTCTATATTGTTTATAAAAAAATTCATAAAATCTCATTCAAGTAAATAACATACAATATTTTGTACGCTAATCTCTTGTTTGACACGTGTTTCTACCATATCAGGTCAAATAATTTGATCTTTGAATTTATAAGAGTATTTGGCCATGACCTTCCCTATAGTGTTCAGGCGATAACTGCTTCATTCACTATCTCTGATTAGTGGAAAGCTCTTGCCTACTTCTATCTCTCCGAGAGTACCTAAATATTATTCTTTTCAGATCCGATTGGGAAAAAGTGCTTAGCAACGTCAACTGTGAAATAATCAGTACTTCCAAGAATGATACCATAGATGCCTTTGTATTGAGGTAATATTTCATATGATTTATTTATTTTAATCTTGTAACTAAAAACACATTTAAAATAGCGAGAGCAGCATGTTTGTTTCAAAGCGAAGGTGGATATTAAAAACTTGTGGAACTACAACTCCGCTTAAATGCCTGAGCCTCTTATTAAAATTAGCTGATGAAAACGGATTCAATGTAGTTGCTGATCTATTCTACTCACGAAAGAATTTTACCAGACCGGAAGTACAGGTAAAGGCTACACACGAAAAGTTGACCAAATTGTTTAATATAAGTAATTCCTACTATATTTTTATCAGATAACTCCGCATCAAGGCTTTACAGAGGAAGTCACGTATCTGGACTCAATTTTCCCAAACGGAAGATCATATTGTTTGGGCTCTATGAATTTGGAGTGTTGGTACCTCTACACTTTTAGTCGTTCTGATATTAAAGTCTCTCCCAAACTAAATACCGTTGACGATAAAGATTCGGATTCGGATCCGGATCAGACTATTGAGATACTTATGCAGGATCTAGATCCTGACACAATGTCCATATTTTACAAGAATAAGTTTGCGAGTGCAAATCAAGCTACCCAGGTATAAAGATTGAGGTCTTTTCTATCCTAAAATGTACCAATTTGAGTTTTTGTTTGTTCTAGAAATCCGGTATTGATACCATCTTACCGAGCATGCATATTGACGATTTTCTATTTGATCCATGCGGATATTCAATGAATGGAATTAATGACAAGGTAAGATTTTACATATACCAACAGCAAATATAATAAAATATTATATATGTTCAACAGGGAGAATACATGACGATCCACATTACCCCCGAAAACCAGTTCTCATATGTGAGCTTTGAAACGAATGTTGCTTTAAGTAACTATAGGAAGCTTATAAATAAAGTGATCAACACGTTTAAGCCCGGTAAATTTATCGTAACTATTTTTGCCAATAAGGTAGGTGTCTCCATTATTTCTAGTTAATTTTTATGTAGAACATATTCTTTATTAAATAGTGCTCACTGGCATACGAGACAATGAAGGAATTGGAAGTGGAATATTCCAAGGGATCGCATTGGAAGAGAACTGACATGCAGTGCTGTAATTTTCCATCATACAACTTACTTTTTGCACAATACTCGCATAGTGACAAGAATTGTGATAATTTATGAAATTCCAATTGTATATAAATGTTGAATGTTTATGCCATAGTCCATTTGTTATTAGTTAACATAAATGCAATACAAAATACAATTCGAATACAAGAAAGAAAGTCTTTTATTCCATTAAATAATTTCCATAAACACAGAATTCCAAGCTAAAAATACTGGTCGGTATTTTAATAATTTTCCATTTAATTTTATTTTTTCTTCAACTTATCTTATGAAAAATAATTCAAAATATACTCGTCGAATTTTTATAAAGCCCAGTGTTTGAGAAAAGCACTACAAAATCCCAGTTAACTGGCTTTTTGTACATACCAAATACGGTTGAATTAATCGTACACGAAAAGTCCATCTCTAGCTGTATTTGACAAGTCAAGCCATAAAGAAAAGGAAAAATGAGTGCAACAACGAATGAAAACATTATTTGGACCATAAAGAACGGTGAAATTGATGCTGTGCAAGCTGCCTTCAAGAACGATGTGTGTGTTTTGCCCAATGTAAAATACGTTTCATTAAATTTCATAAATATATACCTGTCTACAGGCACAAAATGTGAATGAGGAAATCAAGGGACGTTTCCCAGTCCACTATGCGGCGGATTTTGGCCAACTTAGTGTGCTTGAATTCCTAATTAGTATAGGAGCTGACGTTGATGTAAGTAATTTGCTTTAATCGAGGATATGACAATTGAACAATGTACTATTCGCTGTTTACATACATTTATGTCTACACATATGTATGTACATATGAAACTTTATCATATATACATATATACACATTTGTTTAGTCATACTGGAAAGCAGACGTCGGTGCAAACTGTTGCCGGCTTTCTTATTCAAAAGATAAAGAATTTACTGCCATTAAATGTATTCTTTCAATACAGAGAAAAGACAAACATGGTATTACACCGATTCTGGCTGCCATTTGGGAGGGACATACGAGCTGTGTGGAATTTCTTCTGAAAAAGGTTTGATTAATTACTGTAAAATGTAAAATATATACAATAATTTATTAACTTGTGTGTTGCAGGGCGCTAGTAAGAGCGGCACTACTCCAGATGGCCAAAGCTACCTCGAGGCAGCGGAAAATGATGAAATTAAGAAACTACTTGCATAAATTGTAGAATATTAATTATAAGATACAAACCATAAGTTTCAGTATCAAATACATTTTTAAAATAACAGTCATGTATAGCTTTTAAAAATGACGGCAATATTTATTTTAATGCTTACGACGGATTCAGATTTGAAAGAAATATATACAAAAAAAACAACAATCAAATCTAGTTTATATATAGCGGTTAGGTTTTACCACCACTATGTTTGATCGATAGAAACGAGACATCGAACAAAGTACAATCTCCGTCATCGTCACAATGTAAAATTGTTTAATTAATCAATAATAAAGTAGTACTATCAAATTTATGGATTTTTTATTATGAATTAATTAGAATTTTAGGGAAAACTAATATGTCTTCTATAATAATATAATTGATCGTTAAATTCATCGATAAGCATTGGCCGAAAACTTCATTGTACCATCACTAGCTAGCTGAGTCTACCAGCTGTCGGGAATCTAATAAATTTGTATAAAATATGTTTCGACCCGAGGAGCATGGGCTTGAGCCCGAATTTCAATTAACCAAATTCACCACGCACACCGGATGAAGTTGTAAAATCCCCCAAAAAGTACTTGAAAAGTATCTAAGGGGAACGGAAATAGTAAATACAAACAACGATGGATACCTTATCGGTGAGAGATGATAATGAATAAATAGTTTTAGTATAAGTGTTAAACTTTGTATACTCTTGCAGGCTCTGGAATGGACTGTGCTGTTATACCACTAAATCGGCACAAAGAATTACTACTTGTTCAAACCGTGGACTTCTTTTATCCCATGGTAAACGATCCTAAACTTTTGGGTCGCATTGCTCTAGCCAATGTCTTGAGCGATGTGTTTGCTGTGGGAGTGACGGACTTTGATTCAGTGGAAATGATCCTTAGCACATCGACAAGCTTTACGGAAACTGAGCGAGACGTTGTCATTTCGCTAATCACAAAAGGATTTCAGGACTCCTTGGAAAGCAATGGCTATAAAAAAACTCCACTACTTATCAGGCAACTGAAGATCAATCCTTGGTGTATTGTGGGTGGCATTGCAACGTCTGTCTGTCGAAATAGGGATATTATTTTGTAAGTATAATATAACTATGTAGGTTCTGAGTTAATCTTTAATATTTCCTTCCCTTTAAGACCCTCTAATGGTCGGCCTGGTGATGTTTTGGTACTTACAAAGCCGCTGGGCGGTCAGATGGCGATGGATGCTCATCTTTGGCAATTAAATAAGACGGAGAAGTACCAAACACTGATGGCTGAGTTCACTGACGACGATATCAAGGAAACGTTTGAAATAGCAGTTAAATCAATGACATATTTAAACAAAAATGGTGGGTTAGCTTAGCTTTAATCTGTGTTCTCTAACATATCCTTGTTTATTTTTTTTCAGCTGCTCTACTAATGCACAAATATCAGGCTCATTGCGCCACTGATGTCACTGGATTTGGTCTATTGGGTCACGCCAAGAATCTCGCCCAATATCAAAAGGAAAATGTTTTATTCAAAGTTGATAAGCTGCCGATTATCAAAAATGTCTTAAAATTCAGTTCTTTGATTGGCCAAAGCGCAAAGTTCCGGTCTGGCCGCTCAGTTGAAACATCTGGCGGTCTATTGATGTGCCTTGCTCCCGAAGCCGCCGACCAGTTTTGCCAGGAGTTTGATCAAGTCACCAACGGAGCACAAAAGTCGTTTAAAATAGGATACGTAGAAGAAGCTGCACATGAGTCCGAGTCCGATGCTGTGCTGTGCGATAATGCCGAGTTTATTGAAGTCACTCTTTAAACGAAAAGAAAAAAAACAACAAATGGCAGAAATTGATTATTCAACTTATGACGATTATTTCATAAAGGCTTTTTAGCTCGGAAATATTCTGAACTTTATTGTGCATACTTGTGTATGATAAATATGATGATTGATTAACCCATAATTTTATAGTTTGTTCTTGTGTTTGTTAACTAAGGAGGGTCGGTTTCTTAAGGTGGTGATTGTATGTCGCGGACGGTTTATCGATAACTTATGGAAACATTGACGAAATCCATTACCCTGCGATTACTCGATAGTCCTGTAAACAATGTATTTATACAGCTATAGATATTATTAATTCATAGAACAACGACGTACACCTCACCTGTACATATTCCAGTATATAGCCCCCTTGATAATACCAATAGGCACCTCTGAATAAACACATGTTTATGGCTCCGATGAATGTCGCATTTGTCCTTATTTGGTACATTATATTGTTGGCCATCGTCGCCTTTTCAGGAAAAAACACCCCTTAACGGGAACAAGCCAAAGGACGGCAAAGGACACACTGGCGTTGCCGAAATATTTATGAATAAAAAGAGTAAAACACATAAAATGTTAGGCAGCCAGCGATTGTTTTAGTAACAAACTCCACAATCCAAATCCGCCCACTTCTGTGTCTTTTGTGCCAAAGTGAAACAACGACGACAACTCTTTAAAGTGCGAAAAACCCCTTTAATTTCAATCAACAAAATGTTCAGAAGCAAAAATGAAGGCAATATTGTGTACAAATGCACAGTGCGTCTTCTTGATGATTCCGATGTCCTAGAATGTGAATTTCAGGTTTGTTGTCCTCTTGAACTTAAGTGCTCTTCAAAAACGTGGATCTCAATTGTATATATGTATATACATATATTTTGAGCAGTACACATCTTTAAATGGACACCGTAATTGGTGAAGTCCTTTTACTTAAAATATTGCTAATAAATATATATTCAAATTGAATTCATTCAAAGAAGACTTTGAAATTATGAATAATAATTGCGGAAGGTTTCTTCCGCTGTTTATTACGTTTCGTTTGAATAATGTTTCGCCCTGAATAAATCTATAAGAACCAGTTGGCTTGGCGTTTGTTTTATGTTTTATTTATTTTTAGTTCTCACAATCTGACCATCTGCAGGAAGGACTTTGATGGGGTGTTTACGCCCTTTCTGCATGCCGGCAAAAGCGTGATACTCTTCTGTTATTATTATCCACGTTCTATAATTACAAAAATATTTTAAGTAACATTTTATAATTTATGTATATTATATTTATGAAATATTAAATTGTTTAAGTTTTCCGTATTTATTTTCTTTAAATAAAAGATTATTTTAATACAAATGAAGTGTTTTTATTATTAATTTAAAAAACTTACAAAATGGAAGATTTCTGCGGTGTTCTTTATGGATTTGTAGTTCCTATTTTGCGATGATTTTCCCCCGAAATCGATTTCTTATTCAGAATTATGTTTTACAGCCGTTCCATAAAGGCATTTACCTCTTAGAGTATTTGTGTGGTGAGTTGGAAATAAAAGAAAAGGATTACTTTGGCTTGCGATATGTGGATGCCTCAAAGCAGAGGGTAAGTTAATGCTGTATTGCTTGCTATTTTTAATTAATAACATCTGAAATTCGTTTACCTACTAGCACTGGCTGGACTTGTCCAAATCCATAATAAAACAATGTAAGGGTAAGTATCGTTTAAGCCTTTCAATGCTCCATTTATATTTTTATTGTTTTATTTAAATAGAAATGGATCCTTTGTTATTCTCATTAAGAGTTAAGTTTTATCCTGCGGATCCGTTTCGATTGACCGGAAATGCTCGGATTATGTTATACCAGCAATTGAAGCGCGATCTCCGTCATGGTCGCTTGTATTGCTCTTTGGGCGAGGCGGCTGCCTTGGGAGCCTTAATAGTCCAAGGTAAATACTGTATAAATTATTTGCTTTGGGAAACAAATATAACGAAATTAAATGTTGTATAATTTTCTTTGCAGAAGAGCTTGGAGATTATAATGAAGATGTTCACATAGGAGCTTACGTATCTTCCATAGAATTAGCTCTACGCCAGACCGAGTATCTTGAGAAAAAGATAATCGAGCTGCATAAAAAGCGCGAGCCTGGCCAGGATCTGTCCTTAGCTATGGACGAGTTCCTGGGTATAGCACGAGGTCTGGAGACCTACGGCATTGATCCACATCCGGTGAAGGATCATCGGGGATCACAGCAATATATCGGCATAAATAACTCGGGTATTAGCACGTTCGTTACCGGCAAGCGATCTCAACATTTCCGGTGGAATGAAATACATAAAATCAACTTTGAAGGCAAAATGTTTATAGCTCATCTAAGTTATACGGATGCCAGCCGAGAGCCTGTAAGTAGAACAATTATCGATTTATGATTGCTTTTATTTAAATTCGTATAAAACATTTTAGAAAAAGCACACAGTTGGCTTTAAGTGTCCGACTGGAGCTGCTTGCCGCTATTTATGGAGATGTGCCATCGAACAAATGTTGTTCTTCACGTAAGACAAAAACTAAATACTTGTCTAAATAATTATTGAAGGATTTATTTGTGTATATATTTAGGTTACCCAATAGCCAAAGTGCGGCTGTGATTTCTGGCGGCGGCTTCTTCTCCTGGGGCACAAAATTCCGATACACTGGAAGAACTGAGCGTGAAATTTTGACTGAAAATATAAATGCACTGCGAGAACAGAAGATCAACAATTCGAATTCGAGCAAGCGAAAGGCGAGCAGTGTACCAGCCACACCTTCCAGTCCCCAAGGCGATTTAGCGCAAATCCGTGGGTTTTCTTTACCATTTATTATTAATATTTTGTATATTTCAATGTTGATTATTTAGGATATAGCAGCTTGCCGAGATCCACGATGTCGGAGCCACTGGGCTATGGCATGCCCAATGGTGCACATTGCTATGGCCAGGATCACGGTATGGGCGAGATAAATGGTGGCATTCAAATATCCAGCCTGGAGCCGGTGTGCGAGGAGGCTCGGCTGCGATCGTCCAACCTCGACGGTATTAACATGTTGGCCACTCAAATCGGCGGCTACACCTATCGCGACTCCGTCGAGCATTCCTCCACGGAGAGTGGACTGACAGTGAATGGCGGATACGATCATCTGCGGAAGCATAACGACTCTAAGCAGCATGGCAGCTACACCCCGAATCTGTACTATGGACAGTCCGGCGGTGGTGCCGCCTTGAACTCCAGTTCGACGACCGATAAGTTTTTACACGCGGATCAATCGCTGCGAAAAATGAAAAAGTTTCGCAAATTCCATCTGCTGGCCGCCTTTGTACCGTCCGTTATTTTTGTGGCCTTTGCGATGGCCGGAACTGCTGTGTTCATCATGGAGTCCGAGTCGGAGGCCTTCGAGCAATTGCGCAACTCCCCGGAGATGCTTTGCCTGCGCTACCAATACTATCAGCCTTTAAAGGATTTCGTTTTGGACAAGTTGGGCGGCCGAAGAAAGTGAGCGGGGGCGGAAGGATGCCTTTTTTTTATTGGATTATGTGTAGCATCGTGTTTAATTCCACTAACAAACGCATCGGCGACGGGGTGTTTTAATATATATGTACTTAAGTAAATCCTTTATTATAATGCTATAATGATTCCATATATTAAAAAAGAAAAGCCTGAAATTTAAATTTTTAACACATAACTAATTCGTTCTGATTGGGTGACGGAGAAAAAAGAAAAAGTTTTCAGGATTATATAAGGACTTTCCTAATGCGAAACGAAGTAACTTGCTGATGAGCTAAGCTATAATATAAGAGCGGACCAAGTTGTATTATCTAGGAGAGGAGGAATGAGGCTCGAGGACATATGAATAGTAATCTAAAATATAACAAATACTTCGTTTTAAGCAGTAATCAATTATATAATTTATTTATTTTCCCGCCAAAACCAAAAGGTCTTCGAAAAACAGTTCTTTTATTTGTCGATATTGTTGTTTTCTTTTTAAATCAATCTTATTTGTAGCTTTAATTAAGTAAAGGGTTTTATTAAATAAATAAATGTGACTATCTTTTTTATAGTGACGATATATTATCATCAAATGAATTTACATACATCTCTATATATCTCTTCTAATCGAAACTGTGTGGGCTTACTAAAGAACCATGTCGGCTTGCAGTCCCAAGGATTCGGAGTGCTTTTTGGCCTTCATCCTCAGATCTGCTATGCTCGAGCTCTTGCTGTGAGCAGCAGCAAAGGCAGCCAGATTTATGGAGTATTGTGGCACCGAAAAGAGTCCGGCTGGCACCGTTCCACTGGTTATTGCCGCCGCATACTGCAACATTTTTCACATAAATATTTAAACAATTTATTTATATATTTATTTTGAATTGTATTTACCTGATGGGCTGCCACGGAAATAATCGCTGGATCGAATGCTGAAAAGGCGGCGGCAGCAGCCACTGTGCTGGAAAACTGTTTCACTGCTGAACGCGATATCGCCGGAGTACTGAGTGACGATGCATCCACGTTTGAACCCTTGCCGGTAGTCGAACTACCAGATCCTTGCGAGCTGGCATTTGTCGCAATCGTGGGATGTTGTGACGGAACGGATGAGCTGCGGAGTGCAGCCAGGCTGACGTAAGGCGCCACGCGGCAGGGCTCCAAAGGTGTTGCAATGGGAGGACTGCGGCTGCCCACCAAAAATCCTTTAAAATAATGTTATGTAACACGTATATAATAGCCATAAAAAGATTTCAACATCCCTGCTTTAAAGCGTTGGTTATATTTAACCTTCGCTTAAGTTAGAGTGAAATTTAAGCAACTAAACTTAAAATTGGTAAGCAGGTTCTTATCGGATTTAAGAAAATGTGTGTACAAAGGGAAAACTGTCTCAAAATGTTTACAATCTAAGCCCCATTTAATGGTGAATATTAGTAACTTTTACTTCTTTTAACCTAAGAAATGGTAAGTATTTAAAATCAGAATTTCTTAGCCATATTTCCGATTTCAAAGTATATTAAAATTGTAAATAAATTATGTTGATTTCACATAAAGTGGGTTAATGAAAAATATACCTTATGGTTGCAAAAGAAATGTATTATGCAAGTACTTAAACTCCGCTTACTTTCTAGATTGGCAAATCGTTTTAAGATTCATTCAGTGACAAGTAATTGAATTCATTTTGTAATTTATTGCTCGAAAAACGCCCCGGGCTCGGGAGCTGCGTCATTCAACCACAGGGACGTGTTGTTACTCCTGGAAGGAAGCACACATACAAATGGGTCTCCAGGGACCGGGGGCCAGGTTAACGTCTTGTTTATGGGTGGTTCACCGGCGGAAAAAGAGGCTGAGAATTGATATGAACCCATAAAGCGCTGCCCATTCGTAGTCTGCTGTCTGTTGTGCTTTTTTTTTATGCCAAATTTCAATTTGATTACATTTCACGAAACTTTTTTTTATGCGTGTTATGTCCGGTCCCCAGTATTGAAATATGGCAACATTAGGCCGGAGAATTTGATAAATGTGATTAAATCTTTTAATCCAATTAGGTAACGCCCCCCAAAGCTCTTTAAGCTAATGTTATTTCCGATTTATTGTTTAGTAAAGGAAATAGTGGATTGGGTGAAAGTTGTTTTGTTTTCTTGTTTTGTAATTGAACAAAAAACAAACTATACAGAGCTAAGAATGTATTCGGAAAGATTAAATTATATATTTTGGGTAATTCCTTACAAATCTTTTTATTTTACCAAACTAACAGTTAGTGGCGTACTTTTGTACCCAATTCCGAGAGATTTGTTACATTTTCAATAAACATAAACAGACTTTAAAAATACCAGTCGTGATTAAGCTCATCCGTAAAACCTTGCAATTTATTCTGTTTTGTTTGCTTTCCGAATTATAATCAATTCTCACAATCACATCTGCTCAGATTCAAATCCCTTCGGCAATATACATAATAAAAACGTTCTTTTTTTTAGCGCCAGCACATCGGCAACACAAATCATTGCTAACTTCATCAAATTAAATATTCGAGCAATAAAATAGAGAATACAAAATGCTATTGAGTGAGCTTGGGGAGCTGATGAATGGGATAAAGTCCCTGGAAACGAGGGTTGAAAGGCCGAAAGCCGGTTGAATTAATGAAGAGACATTTAAATAACTGTGAAAACCGTAACATATTGGCACTCGTCGTCGAGTTGATAAGCCAGAAAATGAACAGTATTTGGGAATGTAAATGGTCTTGGCTGATTTTTGTGTACTTAACTAATTGCAATTTACACTTTAATTAAGCTTAATTGGAACAAAAAACTTGGCTAGCTTGGGCGACTGGTGGGTGATGATGATGATGATGAGGACAGCTTAATAAAGCTTAGAGCACTGATTCTTTTTTTTTGGTTACAATATCCATTTGGTTTTATTTCGTTTATATAAAATGTTGATATTGATAAGTTGAAACTGATTATGAATAGTATAGATAAATAGTATAGTATAAATACACTTTTGAATGGCTCACCTTTGTGCATTTGGTTTTCATGTTTTCTACACTTGGCTCTTCTATTTTGAAACCAAACCTGAAAGAATATTAATTAAAAAATAACTTGATTTATATTTTAAAAATTATTCGAAAGAAGTGCTACATACTTTGCAAAAGAGTCTAAAAATAAGCAATATGAGTTCTTAAATACTCTGTAACAGTTTTTGGCATAATTTTGTACACCTTTTCAGAGCGATTTCGAATCATTAACAATTTATGTGGCTCTCATGTATATGTTATAGTTTCTTACATAAACTTTAAGATTTGTATTTCACATTAATTACACTAGGGATGCATTCATGAGTAGAAATGTCTCTTTTCTTGTTCCACAAAAAGCTAAGCAATTTATTACAAGCCATAAAAACAGTGACACTCCTGCTGCTGCTATGTAAGTACATATTTCATGACCACATAGTGTCTATTGCTGGCACCCTGATTGAGCATTTAATCTTTAACCGGCGTACCCCCTGAGGCTTAAACAATTTTCTACTTGTTTCCTAGACTAACAGGGGAGTGGCGTAAACCACTTAACACCCCATATATTTTTCACAGCAATGGTGGTTGCAAAATCAAAGCAAGCTTTCACAAAACTTGGAATCCGAAACAATTTTTTTTGGGGAGACAATGTCCTGTTGTCATTAGTACAAGTGTAATGAATATCAATTGAAAATCAATTTGTGCGCGCAGGGTCGAAGGTCCGGACCCTCATGCTGTCATGTTGCAATTTTCAAGTAAATTTATGACCGGTCCACGCAAATAATTACCTGCACTCTGGCCTCGCTAAGGCCCAATCTCTGACTCAGTTCCTCGCGCATGAAGGCATCGGGGTAATGCGTTTCCTCGAACAGCCGCTCCAATTCGTTGAGCTGGTCCAGCGTGAAGTTTGTCCGCGATCGCCGCTGCTTGGTGTTCACCACCGACGATGAGTCCAAGTGTTCGCAGTGCTCCCGGAGTCTGTTGGCGAGCTCCGGGGAGCAGCTCCTCTTCTCGCACAGCTCTGGTTTATCTGGCGCCAACTTTGGCGTGTTGCTGTCATCCGTGGACTCGGTTACATTGCCCACTATTATCGCAGAAACTTTCGATTCTGAAACATTGATAACATTGATTTTTTATGAACAAATTTATTTGTCCTTTCTGTTTAGAAGGTATTTCATATTTCCTTATACAAAAATCTGAAAAAATATGCACCTAATTGCGGACATCGTTTCAATTAATTTCAAATCGAACTAAAATAATAAGATCACACATGAGAAGGCGGAAAGTGTAGTTGCAATGTAGTCCAATGTAGTTGCAAAACCGATAATAAGTAAAATAATAAGTAAATTACTGAATAGTGACCAATATGTTGTGCAAAATGTTAAAACCTAAAATGTAACTAGTATAATTTGGTACCTCTACAATTAGCAGCGCATACTTTTAGATAATTTTTAAGGGTTTTAAAAACGGGATGGATTTCTCAATGGTTGGTCTTCGATTTATGTGGATAAATAATATATATAAAAAGAGTGGCCAAATAGGCTTGATAATGCGAGCTCGTTCTAATGTATATTATTATATTCCAATTTGGAAATTATTACAAAAATATCACTATATTAATCAACGATAAAAACAGTAATTGGTCACATTTTTACTTAAAAACAAATGACGTTTATGGTTATGTATTCTGATTACCAATAAGAGTGAGACATAGTTAAATAAGGTTGCTTTGGACATATTTTTATCCATAGCACACAATATAAATATATTAATAAAAATATTTTACAAGAACACTTAAATTAAGGTACCGTTTAGTGAAATATATAAAGGTGGTAATGGAAAGTGGTGCATTAATGAAGGTACCCTAAGAAAAATTACATTTTAAAAAGCCAGGCACCTTAATTAAAGTTGTTTTTATGGCGATTGTTTTAAACGTATCGATTCAACAGTCTACTGTCTCTAAGTGTTAATATTGTATCCGTAATTTCATTTATAGCATATTATTTGACAAGAAGTTTTGCATTTCACGAGATCCTAGTCTCACACCTTAAGATCTAGTTGAATTTATAAATATAACTTCATCTCTAGAGGTCGGGCAGAGAAATTATTCGTGGCGGTGCGCCACACTGCTCTATATCATTTATATTAATTATTATTGTTACTTAATAGTATATATTTACATCAGAAACTATTAGTTACCAATAAATAAATATACATATATCCAGATCGAGACCTATTTCTGCCGGAAGAATTATTATTGTTGTGATTCGTGAAAAACAATCCATACTCATTTTCTATTTGGATATTTATATGTTATGGATAAAAGTTTTATTATTTAAGTCAATTAAAGCCAACACTACGGATCACAAATTTAAAATTTAAACTTCGTCCTGCCATGGAAAATTTTAATCTTATCTGAACATTGCGTTATTATTAGAAAGAAGTATTATACAAGTTTGCATTTTAGTCCATTGCTGATTCCCGACGGGTCTGGTAAGTATTCAAAAGCTTGATTCTCTTAAATTACCTTCCGGCGGCGATTCCACCTCCAAATCATCTGATATTAGCCAGTTTTTGGGCTTTGGCTCTGCCACTGCCACTGTCTTGCGAATATTGGGACTTGGGCTATATGTTTCCACACTCTCTACCTCTGGAAGGGATTCCTCCGTCGTTGGCTGCGGAACAGATGCGTCGGCGATTATTGTATTACTTTCGGAGACGGATAAATCGGTGATGTCTATATCCACGGATTCGTCACCACTGGCACAGGTATCGGCGTAACTGCCGCCGGAAGTGGAAATGGAATTTATGAATATGGCGTTTTTCACTTCCGTGTGCTTTTTAATTCGCGCGCCGGTCATCGAATTGAACAAGGCGTGAACACTGTTGTTAGTTAAGTTAAACTCAAATGATTTTGTTACAAACTGTGCCAACTGCTCCATGCTCTTTTGGTAAATAAATGATTGCCGCCAACGTTCTTTATTTATTTATTTTATTCTTATTATTTGTTTGATTTTTTTTTTGCGCGTTCGAGCATAAGTTGCTGTAACGAAACTTAGTTCCCGACTATTTTATAGTCAACACCAATGGCATTCGGCGTGCCTAATCACTTCACTTTGGCTCTTTATTGCTGCGCATGTCATTCAAGGCTTATCCAAATCCTTCGATATTCCCTTGATTACTTTAGGTGAGAGAGTGGCAGCAGTGGGGAAAGTCTTTTTTTTTCGCCGGGGAAACCTTGCGAAGCCTTCGACATCGACGGCCATAGACAAATTTAACTAGTTCAACTTATTGACTTTCCTCAATTAACATTTTTATATTCCAGCTTTGCATACTCCGTATATGGATGGCGCACTCTCTCTCGCGGTAGCGCTACCTTCAAAAAATCAACCCCCAAAAGCAGCAGCAGCAGTTGTAAAGTTGCTGTGAAGTCCTGCCTACGTCGGTCCTTTAAATTGCTCTCATTGGTCTACAGAGGCAACGACGTAATTCCAAAGTGGTTGCACCGCTGAGAGCGATTCCACCTTACTTTCCTATTATTGGTTATATGGCCATTATAGAATACAATGTATCCATTAAGCGGGCGACGAAATGCATTATAATTTGCCATAAATGATTCAGTTTGTGGGAGGAGTTAGCGTTCGGCGACCAGAGTTACCGATCAAGGGATTTCGGCTTTTATCACTTCATAAATACTTTTAAATTCGCTGTGCTTTATTTTGTATTTACCTCGTCCGAAAAAAAGTCAGGCATATTAGCAGGCGGAAGAGGTCCCCTTTTATTGATTTTGGGGGCGGGCGCTATGCTGTGTAATAAAGGGTTTTACTTGGCTTATTGCCACGCCTTTAAAATTCATTATATCAGTTCTCTTAATGACACTGTGCAACACAAAACCATAGATAACATGACAAAACTTTTATTTTAACAATTTATCTTCAAGGAAACACACGTAGAATAAAGGCTAAGCTGTGTAAACTTCAAGTCAAAACAAAAGTGTTGTAGTGCAGTGTAGTGTCCAGGCATTAATTCACTTCGTTACTTTCTTCCTGTCTTCAGGAGTTAGGTCAGCCTTAAGGGAGAGATAAATAATTGAGGGCAGTATATATGGAAATCTATACAAAACAAAAGTTTTAAGTGCGGACTAAAATCGTTCTTAACTGAAGTGGTAACATTAAGAAGAAAGGACATTATTTAGAGCATCATTCAGACTTTTATGGTTCAAATAAAAACTTACTTTTTTCTTTAAAATTTATTTAATACAACAAAATAATATCAAGGTACTTAAACCATAATGAAAATACAAAAAGAAGTTTACCTAAACATCAGTTTGGTTGTTTAGCAAATGGCTTAAGAACCGCCGTTTACTTTCTTTATTTGTTTATTATTTTATTAAGCTACTAAACTATTGCATATGCAGCATAATTGGCAATTCCACACATGTTAACCCCTTTGCGAATTCGCATAAAACCTGATTCACCCCAAAGTTCGCCCCACCAGTTCTTTAAAATCCAATAATCCTTTCCAAAGCCAATAACTAACATGGCATGATTTACAGAGGCGGAAGAGCACGCTGCATCGTCGTAGATGCCATCACTGTAATAAAAAAATATATTTGTATACCAAAGTATATATATAATTAATAATTTCTAATTACCTGTACAGTTGAAATGTTTTGGGAGTAGCATTAATTGATATGGCCACCGGTCCGATGTGCGTAACAGCGGCTTGAATCGCTTGCTCATCACGCGTAGGTAAAATGGCCCAAGAAGTTACATTGACGACGGATAAGTCACGAACGAACTGACATTTTCCTTTCTTAAAACAAAAATAGCATTAATAAAAAGTTTAGACTTTTAAAAGTCAAGTATTACTACTCTAAAATCTTTTCCTTTAAGATAATCTAACGTGTGAAACAAAATGGAACTCAACAAAAGCCGTTTACCAAAGTATAGAATAATTTATATAAAATATAAATATACAAGAAGTTTTCCGAAATTACCTTTGAAACATATTTATAATCTTCGGCCCTCATTATGCCACCAGTGCTCTGCAAATAGTTTAGAGTGTTTCGCAAAGATCCACCGACGCATCCTTGATTTCCATGTGACACACTACAGTCCACAATTTGTTGCTCACTAAGGCTCAGGATTTTTCCAGTTCGTTTGAAAACCTGTCCCTCGATACTCTCGGCAATGCTAAAAGCGTAGCAGGAACCGCATGTTTGCTGATTGTGCGGCGGCGTCCGAAATCCTTTTTGACGCCAATCCAAAGATTCTGGCACGTTTGTCATCAGGGGAGATCCAACTATTTCTGCAATGTTATCAACACCTTCTTTTGTGTGACTCTTCAATAGTCGAAGATATCCTTTAAGATACCCGTCGGTGCTCTACAATATGTATAAGAACTAGTACTAATATAAGATGCAAATTTTCTGATTTAAATATATTTCCCCATACCATATCAGCGAAATTATTCTGTTTCAACCTAAAGGTTGTCTGTCCATCCTGGTAGTGTTGGTTATGTTCCTCAATAACTTTGTAATTCTCTTCGAAGGCCTTAAAGCTCCTTATTTCATCATAATTGCGGAGATACTTTCTATTGTTATTACTCTAGAAAACATTGAATTATCCAGTTTTTCTTGTTGATATTTGTAATATGGAATATGTGGAGAATTTTCATACTTTAAATATTTCAAATTCGCCTTTGTAATCAAAAGCAGAGGAATTTCCGTTTTTTATTTCAGAAGCCACAATATAATATTTTAAGCCACATAAACAGCCAAAAAATATAAGTTTCCACATAGCTGCCACTGTTTTCGTTATGACCACAACGAGTCTGTATTCTATAATATGAAGAAAAAGCAAATAAAGCAAATTTTCTTGACAATGCAACATAAACAAAAAATATACAAGTTAAACTATATTGTGAGATCAAGACTACCGAATACCCTATTTGATTAACATAAAAAACTTTTAAAAATTTGCATTTCTAAAACACTTTTGAAATGCTTAAAAATATACGAGAATGTACGAGACGATGAAATTTACAAAACTACTACTAATTACTACTAATACTAATATATTATATGATTTTGTAATAATAGAAAAAGCTTAAACTAGCCATATAAATTAAAAGGGTTTTGCGCTTGTATTATATATTGGAACTACATATGTATGTACATTATACATTAGTATATATATGTTATTTATTTATGTATTAATTTAAGCGCCAAGCTTTTTCAGCAGCTTATAAGTTTACTTAATCAATTCTTAATTCATTTTCTTCCAATAGCTGTTTTCAATGTATGTAGTACATACATATTTATTTGTAAATTGTATGTATGTAGATTGATAAAATAAAAAAACCTAATTTAATGAATTTTTAACTGTAAATTAAGTAATTCCCAATATAAATAATATATAACTCGAACAACCTTCGTGATAAATGCCAACCGCTGTACATCCGTGTTTCATTCTCAGTTGTGTCAATTGTGTCAGATATGAATATAAGTGTTGTACTCTTAGCCTAAAAAAACAGCTGTTTTGCATAACATAGCGGATCCGGTTGATTTGCGGTCAAAACAAGAACCAAGAATGATCAAATCTGCTGTTAGCCGCTTATTACAAAACCGTACAGTAAGTTCGATAATAAATAATAAAGTCCAGGTAATTACGCACCAATTACAGGCATCATGTGTGCGACAGATGAACTTGGTTCGCCGCAATATCAACCTGATTCCCATGGTAGTGGAGCAAACTGGTCGAGGTGAAAGGGCGTACGATATATTTTCACGCCTGCTAAAGGAGCGAATTATTTGCCTGATGGGAAACATTACCGATGATATAAGCTCCACCGTGGTAGCTCAGTTGCTTTTCCTGCAATCGGAGAACGTCAACAAGCCCATACATCTGTACATCAATTCCCCTGGCGGCGTTGTAACGGCTGGCCTTGCCATTTACGATACGATGCAGTACGTTAAGCCGCCGATTGCAACGTGGTGCGTCGGCCAGGCCTGCTCGATGGGCTCACTTCTACTGGCGGCAGGCGCCCCGGGTATGCGATACTCTCTGCCAAATGCCCGGATTATGATACATCAGCCCTCTGGCGGTGCACAAGTAAGTTCACTTTGCTGTGGATTCATTCAGAAAACTAAGAACTTTATCTTTATCCCAAGGGTCAAGCCACAGACATTCTGATACATGCCGAGGAAATCATCAAAATTAAGCGGCAGCTAACAAAAATTTATGTGAAACATGCGAATAACTCGTACGATGAGATGTGTTCACGAATGGAACGCGACCACTTTATGACACCCGAAGAGGCTAAGGTCCTCGGCATAATCGATCACGTCCTCGAACATCCACCGGAGACGGTGTCCGAAACTGGGCCCACGTCGGACGATGGCATAGGTAAACCCCTAGCAGACGACAAGGAAAAAAAGAGATCCAAGCAGGCGGCTTAAAATTTTCTCAAAGGTGTATAAAATCCAAAATTTATCCATACAACTTAAATCAATTGGAACGCAATTCGACTTTTAACTCAGATTGTGTATAGCTTTCAATAATACCAACAAAGAAAAAACAAAACAAAATTGTTTACGGGGTTTTTCTTATAGTAGAAATGCGTTTAATATTACAAAGAAGATTGAAACGGCACAAAACGAAAACGGAAATGATTTCGGTTCATCTCAGACCCTGCTTAAAGAAATTGAGACTTATTTCTGCTTTTCAAGTCGATCTGCATTTATTTCTTATTTAGAAAATCTAAAAGCTATATCAGAAAAGAGATACTTTTTTGTGTGCGCACACCACGCATCATATTCTTAATTAAGCTGAGGAATTTAGCGAGCGCAGCGTTTTACTTTTAGCTCTGATCCATTACGATAATATCTGCTGCACCGGTGATGGAATCCTTCTGAATATAATCATAGATCTTGCTCAATTCTGGGGTCTCCTTGATCGACTTGAGGAAATCCATTAATTGTTGATTTTTGTCTGCAAACCGAATTGTAGTTAGTTTATATTTTCTATTTAAATAAACATTTCCTTTGCCGTTCACTTACTTGCTTTGGGTATTTGCGAAAGGGCCGACACAGCACGCAGGGCTGAACGCTTCAGTTCGTCCTGCTTTTCATACTCCTGTTTCACAGAATTGGCCTTCACCTTGTGGGTGCACGTATCACGTAGTTGCTGTATAAATTGATCGAGTCCTGGAATAGGAGAAACACGTTAATAGAGTAAAAAACAAGGACGAAGGGCAAGGAGTTACTCACTTAGAAGAACCTTATCGGGACACAAGATGGCCAGACGTGCCGTCATCAGGTAGGTGAGCATCTTGATGTCGTAATGGTCGCAGAGGCCGGCTTGAACATGGTCCAGGAACTGCATGACATCCACACGATCCAAGCCCTGCTCGAGCAGTGTGTACATGCACTCAAAGGCCGCCTTGCGTATGTCGAGGCCATCGTCAACGGTGTGCTTGAACGGTCCCATTTCCACCTCCCTGATCAGTTCGCTCTTTACCTTCGTCTCGGAGTAAAGCCATGGCAGCAGAGTGGGCAACAGATCGCGCACAAGGCTCGGCTTGTTGTGCACTGCCGAATTAAAGGCCACGAGGGCTACACGTCGCACCTGCGGCTCTGGATCGCGCAAAGCGAACAGAAACTCGCCTATATTCTGCTTGAGCAGCACATCAATCGGTTGCGGTTGATCCGAAATGGTGAACTTCACCGAGGAAACTACGACGGTGCGCATGGTGGCGCTCTCGGAGCGCAGCGCCTGCTGCAGCTGTGGCAGCAACTCATCCGGATTGACCAGTACCAATTTGCCAAGACACTCGGCCACCACGTTCCGTGATCCCTCCTCCGAGCACTCGCAGTGCTTGAACAGCTGCGTCCAAATCGATGGCACCGACGGCAACAACTGGGCCAGTCCGCTAGGTGATACAGAGAGCGAGGATATCACCTCCTTCAGTGAGTGCAACAGCAAGTACTGACGCTTCGGCTGCACTTCAATCTCGTTGAGAATCAGCGGCAGGTATGTCTGCAGGCTGCCCACAGAGACAGCGCCCAGGGCATGGGAGGCGGCCGCCTTAACATCCTCCGAGGTGGCCCCAAAGCATTCGATAATTGTCTGCGGCAACACCTGGATGCTGCTCAGATCAAAGTGCCGTCCAATTTCGCCGATGGTCAGCAAACAGAATATAATCTCGGTGTCGTTGCGCTTCTGCAGGTCCGTTATCAGCTTGGTGGCCAGCGGCGTCGCCACCTGGGGACACTGTTGTGTGAGCGCGGCAATGCACTTGGCTGACGAATGATATGCCTGTTTGTGCAACTGCTGTACCGTTTCGCTACCGCCTGGTGCACCAGCTCCAGCACCACCCGAGGTGCCTCTGAACAAAGGACCGTCCGTACCACCAGCTAGAACAGGCGCCATTAGCTTCGATACCAGGGAATGGTAATCCAAACCGGACAGCTGTGTCTGCACCAAAGCCTGGAACAGCTCCAAGGTGCAGTTCAATGCAGTTCCCTGTAACAAGAGGTTGTTTTTTATATATATTTGTAAAGTTTACAGTGAAGCAACTTGCCTGAAGCAGAGGCGATCGAACTAATATAAGCACCGATCGCAGAAACTGTTCGTGTATGCCCACCAGCGCCTGAGGCTGTCGGCGCGCCACAGTGCTTAATAGAGTCAGCGAATACTGGGCTACATGCAAATCGGAATCAGATATCAGCGGCGGGATCTCAACGATGGCTGTCTGTAGCAAATTCGGCTCGAAGTTGCTTGAATAATTGATGACAATCTTGTTGATTAGATCGAGCGAGTGCAGCTTTAAAGCGCGATGATTCTTGCGCAGAAATGTACCCAAGGCGGGCAGCACATCGTTGAGAATCGGCGTTAGGTCGATGCGCAGGGAAGAGGCGGCGATGAGGGTCAAAGCCTTGACACTGCTCAACCTGGTCACTTCGTTCTTTAAACGCTCCATAAAGATTGGCAGGCATACGGCCAGTTCGCTCTGCAGCATATCGCCCATGTTTGCAATTATCTGGCCCATGCAGGCAATGGCACGCTCCTTCACCTCCTGATCGACGTCCGTCACCTTGAGCTTCTGCAGCGTGCACGAGTATACGGGGCCCACAAAGGATGGGGCATCGAAGTCCGACTTCCCAGCACTCGTTTCCAGCGGACGAATCACCTTCACCAGTTGCTGCAGCACCAGCAGGGCCTCGGTGGCAATCTTATAGAAGGGATCAAACACCGAGGTCACCACAAGCGGCACCAGCGATGGTATATGCGGATGAAAGACATGCGGGGGATGACCCTGCAGAAGCGAGTAAAGGAATCCCAGCGATTCAATCTTCATGTTGCTCGTCGAACTTTTGTCGTTCAGCGAGTAGCTTATACCGGGCACAATGCTCTCCAAGTAGGGACCCAGAGCGCCGGGCAGGGAATTGAGAAGCTCGCGCAGCAAGAGGAAACAATCCTGGCGCGTCTTCATCGACTTCTCGCGCATCAGCGGCTGTATGGCCTTCACAATAAGCGGCAGCTGCTCAATTAGGAGCGACGTCGGCCCCGACACCTGATCCATCGAGTCCGGATCGTTGGCCACATCATCGCTCAGCCGTGTGTTCTTCAGCAGAGCGACATAAGCGTGGAAGATATCAGATTTTACATTCTCCTCGCGCTCCTTGAAGCGAGCAATCAGCGCAGGGCTCAGGCTGCGATAAAAGTCCTCGATGAGCTCCTGGCGCGTCGATATCAAAACCTCCAGGCACTTGGCAGCAGCGCGCCGAACCTTCCAACTCATGTCATCATCGTCACTGTACTCCTCGCTGTCCACATACTCATCATCCTCGGTGTCCATGGCATTGCCAGCATCGCCATCATCGGTCTCGTAGTTGTAGTTTGGATCATAGGTGATGTACTTCAGGCACAGCTCCAGAATCTAGGGATATGCTCAATGAGATAAAACGTTTTGCCTTGCGATTAGAGGTTGTTACCATGGGAATGTGCGGATTTATGGCATCGGGGCACCGCATGACAAACGCCTCGCAGGCCTGAAGGCAAAACTCGCGCAGCTCATCGTCATCTCGCTGGCTGTACTGACTTAGCAGCAGCATGGAGCGATCAATGTGGTTGCACAGCCGATGACCAGCCTGTCGGCTAAGGAAGAAAGAGGTGAAAACTCATGGCGGGAAACGCGCAGCACAGTTCCTTACCAAATGGAGGCCAGGCACTGGATGTACGTCCGAATGGCACCCGGATTCGGTGGATTCTCTAAGCCATCAAGCAGATGATCGATGACTCCGTTGTAGGCATTGCTATTAGCTTGGATAAGCAGAAAAGACAGCGCTACGATCGTGCGCTTGCGTACAGCCTGTCGCACGGAGGCCAGTTGGGGCATCAAAGCCTTTAGAATGGTGCTGTGGAAGGGCACAAGGAACTCGCCAAAGCGGGAGAGCAAGTCAGCCAGTATGTCGAGCGACTCCAACTTGACGGAAACGTCCTCCTGCAACAAGGAAAAGCAAATAAGCAAAAGAAAAATGATGGAAAAGTAAGTGCGAACCTTTTCAATGGCTGTGCTCAGCTTGCCGGTGATTCTCTGGCAGACATTGGGGGCCAGCGAATTGGAGGATTGCGGCAGCTCGGCAATCACTGTCTTCAAGCCGATGCTCGATATGTCGCGCAGCTGCTCTGTGTTTGACATCATGTTGGCGCACAGCGAATCCACAATGGTCTCCACCTGAATCTCCTTCACCTTGTTGACCAGCGGACCGAGGCACTTAACGGCCAAATTCTGCACCTCGCCGTTCTTGTCCTCAAGCAGCTTCAGCACCATTCTAACCACCTTTTTCTCGGACTCATCGTCGAGTATAATGCTGTCCTTTTGCAGTTCCGTCATTAAGTCGTTGGTCGCCATGAAACGAAAGTCCTTGTCTGTCGACGTCATCTGGAGCAGTCAAGGAGGCAGCCATTAGCTCCATTTCATTTCATTATATTTCCGAGTGATAAAAATTATATACATACTTTTTCCAGCAAATTTGCAATTTGATGGTACTGATGGGACGCCATGGCCACGTCTTTGTATAGTATATTCGCAAGGTGTGGAATATGTTAGTTGATAGTTTCACTATTTTATATCCTTTGCAAAACCGGAATGACCACAGAAATTTTTCCGGCCGAAAAATCTCCAAGCTTAATATGCACTCAACAAATTTTTTTTAAAATAGAGATGCCACAAAAGCGATATATTTGATATTATAGAAATCGAACAGATGTCAAGTTGCAGTAAAATATAGGCGTGCTTACACCTACCTGGTTTGAAGTTCCGCTAAGTATCTAGTCATAAACCATTTGGTCTTTGTGTTACATATATGGTTACCAAATAAACTTTTGCTCAACAGCAATTTCTTTAGTTTTTATAATACAACACATGAGAATATTTATATTTGTAAATCTAAAAACAATTACACCATATGACAAAAAATCGTTAGGTAAATCGTTCCAACTTTCATCGTTTCTAATTTGAAACAATTTGACAACACAACGAGTTGACATTAGCGCTTCTCACATCTCTATATTTGTGCCGCTCGTTTTCATCTGAAGATTTTAAAGCCATATTAAATTAATATTTCTCCCATTGAGTAGCATTGTAGAAAAATGGAACAAATTATAAACAAGGAGAACACAGGCGTTTATAGTAAGACAGTGGCGTTGCCCCACCAAACATAAAAACGAAGTAATAACAATGTAAATTGCAGTGCCTTCCAATCCTATGAAAAATGGAGTCCCTCTTGGCAATGCGGCGTTAAAACTAACTGTTAAAAAGAATGTGCTGGGAAAACTGGACAATGTTATACATCAGACGCCATTCAAGAGCAACAATACTGTAAAGCTTGAGGGAAGTATTGCCAAGCTATCGATTCGGAAGGCTACCAAACAAAATGTAACCAAGGATCGCGAGGAAACTAGTGTGAAAACGAACAGCTGTTTTTTGGGTGCATACATGCTGAGGCGCGAGAAGATCCAGCCCATCAATTTATTTAACTACACGGACTTCCCCACCGAGCGATGTGTGAATAAATGCAGTAAACGTAAGTAGAGACTTACATACGTTTATAATTCCAATTGTAAAGCATCGCAACCATTTTTAATTCCAGCAATCACGGAAGCGTGGCTGGAGAATCAGTCTGGATATGACGCTTTATGCGAACGAATTCTATTTGACATGCACACTCTGGAAGACGATTGGGAAGATAAAGAGATGCCACAGTTAGAAACCGATTTCGATCAGAATCTACCCATAAATTCTTTAGATTACGTTGAGAACGAGCAATGTGAAACCCTTTTTGATTTGCCCCTGCCCAGTTTCATTAATGTTGACATTCTATTTTAGTTAATAACTCATAAATTTGTATGTTGCTGTTGCATTTAGCTTAATCTTAGTGTATAGTGGCCTGTATAACCTTTAGTATTAATTTATTTGTCATATTTGTTTTAGTTTTATTCAGTAATAAAAATAAATATAATAATCGGAGTCTGCAGTTGAGTGTTTTATATATATATATAAGAACTACCAGCTTTATTGAAACTTTCCATTAAATCGGTACGACTCGATCATAAAGATTCTTTTTATACAATAAAGTTGATATTCGAGAATAATAATATTAATTTATTATATTTGTTTTAGTTTTAGTTAATAATACAAATATATACAATAGTCGGAGGCTGCAGTTGGGTTTTTTATACATATTTAAGAGATATCAGCTTGAAACTTTCCATTATTCCATTTGAAAATTTATTTTCATAAGTTTCAGTAAATAAAACTTTAAAACCATAAAACTAATTGAAGAAAGCTTGTTTATAAAAATTAAAAAAATCGATATTGAGTATCGAATTTGCGATCAAATTAAATATATAAACAATCCCGATATTTAATATAATTTCTTTAGCTTGTTTGATTATTTTAATACATTTTATTTGCCAGACTCAATCTAGCCTTTTTCAAGCTATAATCGTTTCGGGCATTGCTTGGTTTTGCGGTAGCCAACAGGTTAGCAACACTGGAACACAGTAATGTATCTAGTTTTTTTTACATTACTGCAGCAGAAAGGTTTTTCGCCTCGTCTCGTATGTGATCTGAGCTGCGCTGGTACCCCAAAGTATAAAATAAAAGTGAACATTTGTCCCGTTTAAATGTACAATTCACAATGTAAATGCAGGTTTACTAATATGAATCGATTAAATTAATTAAATTAAAATTGTGAAATTAAAACACCCCGTTGAATACATACAAATGAAATATTAGTTGTTGCTTTATTCTAATTGTTCAGTATAATGGCAAAAGCAGTGCAAAAACCAAAGTATTTAACATATTCTTTATGGTGTAATCAAATGACTTAGGAAACAAACTGTTCATTGGCATAAGATGTAGCTATGTACATATGTTTAAAGACGTGGCAGTGTCACCAGTGCAACAATACAAATCTTGCATATATACATACATATGTATGTAAACATATGCTATGTAATCCGTTGGCTCACTGTAAATGCGCAGCTTTCTTCATATAGAATGTATTGGCTAAATACATACATATGTACATATATGGATATTTACAAAGTGATGTCTGCAAACTACATACATATGTACATACATATGTACGCACTATTACCATTAAATTACTCGTTGACTTTGCAGAAACTTTGATGACATGAGGTTTTAGATATGCGAAAATAGTTTTATTCGCTCATCACAACAAGGAATAATCAACAATGGTTTATCCCGAAGAACCTTTTTGGGTTTTACCAACTGTAACTGGATTTTACGAGGACAGAGATTATAGAGGTAACGTTTGTATGTAAAACTTTGTATGTACATACATATAAAGCCCACATATGTTCACATATGTATGTATGTATGTATTTATTTCAGTGAATGTGGTAGAAGCCCTACAGGAGTTTTGGCAGATGAAGCAATCTCGCGGAGCGGAACTTAAAAACGGAGCTCTTGTTATTTATGAATCGATCCCAGCAAATAGCCAGCCATACATTTGTTTCGTAACGCTGCCGGGAGGCAGTTGTTTTGGAAGCTTTCAAGTAAGTACCACATTTGGAAAAACAATGAAAAGAGCATTGTTTTTCTAGCAGTGTCTTCCTTTGTTTCTAGAACTGTCCAACAAAAGCGGAAGCCAGACGCAGTTCAGCCAAGATTGCTCTGATGAACTCTGTTTTTAATGAGCACCCGTCGCGTCGTATTAGTGACGAATTTATTCAGAAAGCAGTACAGGATGCACGGACTTCCTTCAAGGGAACAACCTCCCAGATTAACGAGGGCACGGAGTCCGGAATCGGCGCATTTAGGTAAGGTGTTGTTTGTGGTAATAACTTCTATTTTACTAGCTCTATTCTCTCGCATAGATTCATGCTTGAAGCAAATAAGGGTAGAACAATGCTTGAGTTCCAAGAACTCATGACTGTCTTCCAGTTGCTCCACTGGAATGGATCCCTAAAGGCAATGCGTGAACGCCACTGCTCCAGACAGGAAGTAGTGGCTCACTATTCAAATCGCAGTCTGGACGACGAGATGCGCTCACAAATGGCGTTGGACTGGATTGCCAGGGAGCACGACAGCCCCGGCGTTATACGCCGGGAATTGGTGCTGGCCGAGAGAGAGCTGGAAACCTTTCGCATGGCTGGACGCGAGCTTCGTTTTCCGAAGGAGAAAAAGGACATACTTATGATAGCTCATAACCAATTGGGCGGTAGTGCCCTCAATTCGGCTTCCATCGATGATTGATCAATCAGAAGATAATATCAAATATGCATTTACGAACTTTTTTAGATAAATCATACAATTTCACTTTGAGTAATGATCAATATTTATTTAATTGGCATACCATATGATCTCCATGATGAAAAACAAGCGGAATTTTTATTTGAAAAAATATTACTTTTCCCACACAAACACTTCCAAATTATAACAAATAATTATTTAAAATCGTTAAAAATGTGATTTATTAATCATCTGCTACAAAAATAAGACTAAACCCAATAAAAATAATTATATTATTGTAAAAACACTTGAGTTTCTTTTTTAAAATAAACAAATAAATCCCTATTTTCTAAAAAATAAATAATTAAATATCTGAATATAATCGTGGCAGGAAGACCGAGCCGTTCGATTCCGTCGTTCCGGCATGGAAAAACCTTTTCTATGGAGCACCGCAGCCGAATAAATAGATAATATTTTTATAATAAAAGCTAAAATGAATATGTATTTTGTTGTATTTTAAATGGCAATCATATCCTACAATGTCTGAAAATAAAAAAAATAAAACAAGTTAGCGATATATTTTATATATATATATTTTCTATAAGAATATTCCAGAATTTCACATTTTTCTCATCGTTCCAAATTAATTCGATTACTGACTGTATGCCATCCCTAGAAATCTAAGTTGCCGTGGTGCTACCTTTACTGTTTGTCAGCCCTATATAAAATAAACACATACATACAATAAAAAATAAGAAAAAACGAAGAAAAAAAGTGTTTTGAGGCAGACCTACCTCTCAAAACAATAAATATCATATAGTAAACAGATCAGTTGAGAAAGTATTGTCGAGAATTAGCGCCAAATATAAGGATTTCAACCACAAAATGGCCTCAGAAGAACTGCCAGCTGATCTAGACAAGTTGAAAATAACACAGACTCATCCTCTCTTGAAGTCTATTGCTGTGGAGAGGAATCCATTTTACGATGCAGAGAATGGATTTGATCCATCCGATAACCCTGAAGCCACATCAAGCGCCAGGCATCGAACGCAGCACCGTTGGAGGTGCAGGCCCAGACGTCGATCTGAAAGTTGCTTGCAAGACTGCAAGCAGGACGACTCCTTTGTTCCAGACGATTCCATTGATATAATCAATCCCTCGAGCTGCTCCCATGGCGTGCAGAAGCATTCGCAGAAACGAAAGAACATATTTCGCCATCCGATCCTGAGGTCCCTATACAGCTGCGAGCATGGCAAGTGCATGGTTCGCAGCGGCAGGATTTTCGCCCCCAGGCCCAGAGAGGAGCCCAGTGATATTGTCGGCCAACAATCGCAGGCTAGCGATGATTTAAGCCTGCTAAATGCGAGCGGCACATGCACCTTTCGTGATTGTGTGATTAGCGAATGCAATGCCATGCTCGACGAATCGAAGAGAAGCAGCCCCTTGGCCAAAAGTTGGCACTTGTCGAAGAACTGCAGTTCGTTGAAAGCCAGTCCAGAAGTCGGAGCAGGAGGATCTCAACAGAGCCATAAGAACGACGCCGCCTTCAATGTCTCCGCTGCGGCAAAATCTTTGTCTGCCGTTTCGCTAATGGGTGCGACATGCTCGCAACAGGCCAGCTATAATTCCACGAATCCCGGCAACTGCGATGATGTTACCATTGGAGAGCTGGCCAGCTATTTCGACACCATCGTGCATATTCCAAAAAAGATGTCCACAATGGCCGAGATGATGTACATATAAAGAAGTATATCTCGAATAACGAAAGAGGTTCTTCACACCTATTCTATGATTATAAATTTAAGTTCTATGTTATATGTGAATTTAATTACACACAGTTTTCGGGCTCTCTGTAACCTCAGTTGAGTAATCTAAATACATATTTATACTGTATATTATGTACATAGTCATTGGTATATTCTGCGAATTACAGCATTTCTAAACACATTCAAGACGTGGTTTTATTTCAAAGGTTTTTCAAGTAATCTTTCCAGGATCTATTCTGTAGAATTTAAAGATGTATAAAGGTTCTTCCCCAAAGTAATTTATAAACGAAAAAGAAATAATGCAATACCTTTGATGCTACCCTTTAACTATCAGAAAATAATAAAGTCGGTGTCATACATCAACATTTTAAGGCTAATTATTCTTTATTCATTTGAAGTTCCGGATTATACATACATAAATAGACATTTAATGCATTATTCATATAATTGTTATCTATTTTGTGCACTCAAACTTGTC
The DNA here is from genome assembly GCA_008042475.1 of Drosophila kanapiae. NCBI lineage: Eukaryota > Metazoa > Arthropoda > Insecta > Diptera > Drosophilidae > Drosophila > Drosophila kanapiae. The sequence goes on from VNJM01002305.1 coordinate 107,402, forward strand.
AAATTGTTGTTTGTCATGAGAATTGTTTTCGATTCGATTAATATGTAAAATATTAAAGGACACTGAATTCGGAATTATTATTATTATTATTATTGATGTAACCTAAGTATTTCTGGTTATTATTTTCGGAGCGCACCGATGTTAATTCAGTCATAAGATTAGAGTGGTTGTTCTGGTTGTTGTTGGAGAATCGAATGGGTGAAGTGAACACTTGTTTAAGCTTTGATATATTTCCAATACTTTTCTTAATTCGATCACTATAGTTTGAAAGGTGATTAAAAGAACGACTAAACTCTACTTCCTGCCATTGTTGTTGGGCGGCGCTCTGTTTCCGCGACGGCGCAGCGGGATACAAAATGTGCTGCAAGGAAAGTAAAAAGGATTATATTAACTTTAATAGATGTGATCATTGCTGTATACCTACCGAAACGAGAGCCTTTTCGGTGAATGTAACGCTCTTCCTAATAATGTCATCGGAATGATGGTGATAATAGTATTGGGAGTTCTGTGTCTGGGAGTATCGAGTATTACTGCTTACAATATCAACGCCATGATGTTCGCCGTTGGTGAAATTGTCGTATCCGTTGTTATTACTAAACATATCTACAAAACTTATGGAATGGAATTCACTCGGGTGAATATAAAACGTCACAATCATGGCGGTGTAAACGATGACGTGAAACAAAACGCAAGTCCAAATTAGATTTATCTGTAAGGACGATTAATTTTCAATCAATGCCTCTCTGTGCGTCTACATTTTGCGCTTCTTACCTTTTTCTTGCGTCCATATTTCGAGAATGTGGTAAATGGCACTAGGGACACGGTCAGAAGGCAGCCACAAATCACGCCAGCTAGCAATCCCAGGAAGTTCAGTTGATAAGGCAGAGTTCCGATTCCAACTAACACGCTGCAAAGGAGCAGTAACTTGAACAGGGCGATGTGCGGCTTGTGCAGATACTTCCAGTGCATCCACACCAGCAAAGCGATCAGCGAGGCCACCACTCCGCTGAGAGATGCCGAGGGTCCAACCTGAATAATACAGGAAAATAGATTATATAATTAAGGAATTTCCTTGAAAGTGCATTAATTTCAGATTCCCCACTTCCTCTTTATCCTTTTTGCATCTAGCCAAGAAGGATGATGAATGAGAAAAACAATTGCTGGGGACAATAGAGACTACTCTTGTAAGGGGCTCTTGAGGAACTCGGAGGATCTGAGATGAATTAACAACTTTCAAAGAATATACTTTGAAGTTTTTGCCTCTTTAGAAAGCCAAGGCTAAGGCAAGTTGCAAAGAACTAGAGCTTAAAAATCCTACTTATTGGCTGAAACAAGAATTGTGAACCAAGTTTTAGCTTGACCCGCTTATTCTGTTTGTTTAAAGACTTTCCGACCCTGAAGCCAGGACAAAATCAACTTATACTGTACCTCAGGGCGATGTGGCACTAGAATGGCACTCGTTAGATTTCCAGCAAAGCCCGACATTATGTAAACGATGGCAGTACGGACTGTTCCAATCAACCGCTCCAAGTCGGCCAGGAACAAGTGCTGGAAGATGAGTGTTATGGCCAGGTGAAGAATGCCGGCGTGCATGCACAGCGATGTGAGTAGTCTATACAACTGATCCGGAGTCTCCACCGATATAAATGGAAACATACCGCACACATTGTTTAGGCACGATATCTGTTAGAGAAATATAAAGATTAAAGGGACTTAAAGCTACTTTTTAAATGGTTTTAATGTACCTGAGAGCACAATGATGCTTCCTCGTGGAAATATCCCTTTATAAAGTCACAGTACTCGCGGGTCGTTATCCGACACTCGCCATATAGACCCGTGCAACACGGATGACCAATGACCTCGCAAACCATGTGTTCCGATGTGTGATCCTTGTAGCGATATCGTTGGGTAAACGAATTGGTTTTGCGGCATATTGGCCACTTGGTGATATCGTCGGGCCATTCGTAAGGCGCTATCGATGCTGGAGCGTCACAGAATTTGGGATCCAGCCCACATACAGACCCGGATATTCGTCCACCCGGTCCCGACTCGCTCGGCGACCATTTCTTCCACGTCGATATTGATTTCTTTGGATTAAAGTTATAGAAAGTAAATAAAAATGATTGTTACAAGGGTGTTCTATCTATTTATAATTCAGTAATGTCTCCCTTTTCCACCTACCGTTGGAAAGAGACCCCTTATGGAGCACTCCGCCTGTGAACTCTGCACGCATCCCGAATCATCGTTGCGAATGCAACAGGCCGTCTCCCTTTCATGTCGCCGCGTTTTTGTGACCACCTCTTGGATCTTCACATCCCGGCGCATACAGGCTGCAAACTTGGCCCCCATGTGCACCAGATCGATATTCCTGGGACCGATCCATAGATTGCGCTGCTCCACATGCTGCACCGTCTGCAGACTCAGGCTGGTCACCAGCACCTGGCCGGTCTTCTGCTCCGATCCGATGCCAATGGGCGCGACGCCATAGCAAATGATAGACAGAATAAGGACTACGATCTGCACCGTGTTGATCCAGTAGGTGAAGAAGGGCCGATGGTCGGTGCGATCGTCTAGATCATTGACCGAGAAGTACTTGATGCACCGCAGCGGCGGACGTCGCGAGTTCTCTAGAACACCGTCGAGCAGCTGGGCGGTTATCCGGTTGCCCCGATTGCACGTCGAGGTGGTTGAGTGCGAGGTCCGCATTGCCGGCTGCATTTGGCTAGAGACAGAGCTGCAGAGCGGTATGTGGCCGGCACCCGGCTGATGCGAGGCCTGGTCACCACCGCCGCCGGTTAGGTTGATATCACTGCTGGCATTACCGCCGTTGTTCAAGGCGGACGTTCGCCAGCCATTCTGCTGGCGTTCCGCCATGTAGACACTGACACCCACGCCCATATTACCACCACCGGCGGATGGATCACCTGTGCAGGGGCGAGACTTCTGCCTGACGCCGCCTCCGATCTCGGAACCCTCGTCGTTCAGCCCGTTGGCTGTGATCTCACAGGGACTGTCAAAGAAGACCTCGTCTTCGATGATGGCTTCCAAGCCATCCGTCATGCAGTCAGCGTCCGCCTGCTGCGAGGTCACGTGGAGCGGAGCGAAGCTGCGCGACCATTGCCACGGACAGCGCACCCGATGCATCTGGATGGGCCGCCGCTTATTGAACATGTGCACCAAGTAGCTGACCATCGCCACAAACATGTAGCCCACCGATGCCTTGCGCTCCACGAACTCTCCGGCAAGGAAGTCGCGATTGGTGTAGCACTTCTGTCGCCGATTATCGCCACCGAGCGTCATGTCCATGCCAAGGGCATCCTGGACGGGCAGGATGTCCGGCCGATCCGGTGCATAGCCATTGCTATTGCCATTGCCATTTCCGCCGCTGCCATTTCCGTTGCCCTGCATATCCTCGCCGCTGGCCTGCTGCATGTGGTACTCCAGTTCGGTGTCGAACATCCCGAAGCAACGGATTGCGAGTCGGCGGTGACGTCCCTGCCAAAGAGCACAGTCAGCGGCCTCTGTGCTCGGTTCCACGCCAAAGAACTGCGAGGTGGTGCGCCGCAGATAGATCCCCAAGCGCTTCTTGCACGACAGATGATGCAGCTGCGGCTGTGGCAACACCTGCAGCGACTGGTGCTGCTGCGTCTGGTGGTGGATGTGCTGCAGGCGCGGATTGCTCACCATCTGGCTGCGGTACATCTGGTGCTGGCTGGCATTAGAGCCGGATCCTGGAAGCTGCACTGCATCATGCCGTTTCGCCTGCACGGGCATGGATACCAGGCTGCTATTAGACTGATCCATGCTGGCGTTCTGCTGCATCTGCTCGTTGAGGCTGGAAATCACCGGAATCGGCATGGGCACGGGCAGGGATATGGGCACCGGACTAATAGGTCCCGTCGTCTGAGTGGTCTGATGCACGCCCGTGGTGCGTCGCACCGTATTGCAGTGCACGCACGTACCCGACGGATTGTCCTCAATCTGGGCCACAGATGAAGCTCCTCCGGGTGCCACCACGACCATAGAGTCGCTGCTATCCTCACCGCCGCCTCGGTGACGCGACATCAGCGCTTGATCGCCACGCGAAGCTAAATTTGTGGCAGTGGTGATCGGCGAACAGGAGCTGGCCGCTGACAGGACCATCGACATGGTTGAGGAGGGGGCCGGCGATGGCGAGGTGCAGGCTGCTGCCGGCGAACAGCTCACGTTGCCGATGTACGTCTGCGAGGTGCGGCTGAGGCTGCCGTGCGAGGTCTCGCTATGGCAGCACTTGGTGCGGTAGCTGTACGGCATATTGGCGTACTGTGATTGCGCCCCAGATCCGGACCCGGAACCGGATGCAGAGGCTGAGGGTGTGGGCAAATTGCCTGCCGGCGAAGACGACGACATGGTGAGGTCGGCATAGAGATCGCCGGCTGGCGGCGGTGTGGGCACATAGCGCTTAACCGGCGTGTGAACCGTGGAACCCAGATAGGCATTGTAGTTATCGCACTGGCCAAGCGGCAGGGGCACATTGGAAGGCAGTAGAAGGCGCGTCGCGGAAACGGAGGGCAGGGGCACAGCCGACGGCATACCGCCCAGGTTCTCCATCATCTTCGCCTGCGGCGTTTGCTGCTGTGACTCACGATAGCGCTCCAGGCGATATCTGGAGTTTGGCGAGACACCACGCTGATGGTGGTAGTTCCCATTGCCCGATCCGCCAATTCCATGCTTCTGGCTTACCACTGGCGGTTGCTCCGATTTGGAGCCCACGTTGCACGACTGCGACGGCACCTGGCTGGCCACACAACTGCTGGCAAAGCAGTCACTGTTGGGTGCCGGCGATGGCGGCGGTACGCCCCTATTAACATCATCGTACTTCTCCAGCGGCGAGAGCTTCAACTTGCCCGCATGGGGCGGGAAGTTGTCATTGCTTGAAGGCGGCGCCCGGTAGCGACCGGACGACAGGCTGCAGTACATCACATCGCACTCGTTGGACTCCAAGGCCAGCTGGAGCTGATTCTGGAAGTTGATGGACTTCCGGCGGGTGGAGCTAGCGTTGCTGCTTCCACGTATCGAGGATGGGTGGACACCGTCGGGATTGAGCTTGTCATTCCGCCTATTGTTGTGACCCAGGTCAGCTCCATTTGGATTCATAGTCGGAGTTTTCCTATTTTCCGATCTGTGTAACGATAGGAAATAAGTTGGGGTTAATTAGTGGTGATAAAAGGCTAGCAAGACTTTCTAAACTTTTAAAAAATAACTTTAAAGAACTTAAAAACTCAAAAAAATAACTTTTTTTAACTCTCATAACTTCCTCTTGCTAAAAAAGTTAACATGTCTGGACAGGAAATAAAGATTCTTCAAGGAAACAACGGGAAACTCAAAATATTCAAAATCAGCTATCCAACTACATATTTCAAAGTATTCTTAATATTGCAATTATTGACGTTCCATTTAAATGAATTACAGCGTCCGGTAGTTTCTTAGTTTTATTTTTGTATTTTTCGTTAATTAAGTATACACTCTTAATTATATTTAACTGCCATAAATTACTATATATGTAAGTACATATGTATGTGTTGCTAGTTGGAGAATATTTTTAATTGCATATTTTTCCCCACATCTCTATTTCAGATACAAATAATGAAAAAAGGGCCAAGGGCGCACATGAGTAATTCAGAATTCTGGTGCAATCATAACCATGTCACCATTTTATAATCCTTAAGAATGATGACTGGACCAAACTTTATTATTTTTAATAACTTTTTCTCTCACTTTGTTTACTCATAAGACATGTAGTCTTCTTTTTTTCAAAAATGTATACATAAAAATAGAGGACACAATATATTTAATGCGACATATGTACTTATACATACTATTTCAATAAAACGAATTCTACTTCGCATAAAAACTTACTTTCCAATGACCAATGAACATTTATTGGTACATTTAACGATTTTTCACTTCATCTTTATTTTTGTTGAACTCTGTTTACAGGCCGAAAATTATTTAAATCGATTTTCCGCCTGTATGTACATCTTCATGGCGAGAAAACCCATTAACCTCAGCTTATTTGATTCACGTTAACTGTCTTTCTTTTCCATTATTATCTTTGGGTTATTGTTTAAGTAAAAATAGTCTAAGCGCAATTGATTAATCCATATTTTTCCAACAATTTAATACAAAAAAAAAAACACGAATGCATATGTACACAGCGCACACACTCGTCGAAAAAGTGCAAACCAACTTGGATTAATTTTTCGACGTTGGAGCTGCGCATGTCCCGGATTTCACATGCTTGAGATGACAGAAAATGTCCTATAGAGGAGATTTTTAGAGGCCTGCATTTCTTAAGCACAAATATAAACATTTTTTTATTTAATATATTGGGTAATTTTTAAGAATTTAAAGTTTATAATTCTCAGGGACGATCAGCTCCACGCAGAGTTCTAAAATAACCTAAGCCTAGGGAATACGTTTTTTGTTTTAACTTATTTAATAAACTATATATGTATATAATAACTTAATAAACTCCCAACTGTTTAGTCGCAGCGAATGCTGAGGCTGCTGACTACAGACACTCGCTATCTCTTGAAACAGCTTTATTTTTAAATAAATAAAATAATACAAAATGATATTTTGAGTTTACCTTGGTACCTACAGTGGAAATATTTAATTAAATAAACTGAATATCCTTCCCTTAATCCTTAACATTATTCTTAACCCGAAACCCAAATAAAAATACGAATTCTTGGTTTCTTTGTGTTTTTATTTTAGTTCTGTTTTTTTTGCAAAATATGTATGTTTGTTTGTGGCTTTCAATTTATATTTCCTTTGACGAGAACATCTATTTTATATCGAATGCAAAAAGTAATGACTTATTAAACTTATTCCTTATGCGAATGTGAGGTGATGGAAAAGTCCAAACGCAAAAAGACAATGGTGAGTACAAAGATAATATAAATAAAGCCGCTGACCAGCAGGGGTTCTTGCAGCAAGGAAATCTTCGAGAAGCTATAGTAGAGCGTAAAGTCCGAAATGTGACTCTCGACTAGATTGGACTTGGAGAACGAGATCACAGGACGTCCGGTGGTGTCCAGATAAGTGTGCACCAGTTCGTTGGGCAGCCTGCTGATCGAGTACGGCGTCGACAACTTGATATCACTGCATCCCTCGGGCAGAATGATCTTGACGGTGGCCTCGTCGATTGCCATATTGTCGTAGATGTGATCGATCAGATGCATCTTCAGCTGGTACTTGTTGCCGTCGCTAAACATGTACTCGTAACTGGGAACGTTGTAGCCCAGGGTGTACTGCGTCTTCCAACCGCCGAAGAGAGGAAAGCGCGGACGTAGCTCGAGTTCGATAAAGTCCCGTCCCGAGTTCATGTTCGAAGTCGAAATGTTGCCATTGGTGTCGCGGTAATAGACACCCGATGCCGAAGCCGGCAAATAGGTTTTGTACGACTTCAGCGCTGACTGTCCGGAGCGGCCTTCCTTTTGGAAATCGTAGCGCGAGAAGGATCCCTTCAACTTGGCGCCCGTATGCGTCATTTGAATGGCCTCCTGGACGGCAATGTTGCCCCAATGAGAGATCTCCAGGGTGCGCTCCAACGTGTTAACGGTGACAAACGGCGCGGAGTTCTCATAATGGATAACGAGCGGCTCCTGGCTCAAGGCTACAAAAGTAGTGAAGTAAATACATGAAAACTTGTTCAAATAACCACCAAGAGTATGTTTTCCGACTCACCTTCCACGTTCTCATAGCTTCCCAGTGTAATTTTGTTGGCGGACACCGAGAAGGGCTTAACCTGCGTGTGCGACAATATGTTCGAGGAGCTAAGCTTAACGCTGGTCTTCTGGGCGTTGGTCTTGTACTTGGAATACAGATGCAAGTTGCCGACATATCGCACAAACTGCTTGTCGTTCTGTCGGATTTCCTCGGGATGCGGCAGAATGCCCTTGGCGGAAACGGTCTCCACGACGAACGTCTGCTTGGCGGTGGCCTTCGGGAAGGTGAACGTATAGCTTTGCTCGTTGTTCTTCCGGATCTGTACGTTCTTGTCGGCATTGTCTTTCACCGCTATGTACGCGACGCTTGGCTCCGCAACGAGAAACACGTACTCGACGATGGCTTTGCCGGCAGCATCTTCTGCCGATATTTTTGTCGTCGTCTTCACCAGCTGCGAGGTCAAATCTAGCGTGCGTTCCACATTGTTGTTTACGATCTCGGCATTTGCGTTAAACAAGCAAAGCAAAGCGCTTAAAGCCAGATAAATAGCAATATTTTTACTCATGCTCGAGTCGAATTTTGGACACGTACATTAAAAAAAAAACTCGAATGCGCTATGGGATATTTTAGCACTTTTTCCAACCGGCACGGCTAGGCAGTGTGACCAAGTAACATACTTGTTGAAATACTACAATTTGGGACCAAATATGTTACTATGCAAGTCGTAGTAAGGATATTCTTGTTATAATTTCCTCATAATATTTTAAATATATTTAAACATATTGTAAGGCACTCATAAGAAATCAAAAGCCTATTCTTCAAATTTAAGCACATACTTATACCAGATGTAACCGCAAATAAATGGAAATCAAATATATTGTTATGGTTCATGGTAATAAACAAAAAAAAAAAAGAGGGACGGTTTTCACTCTAAGACTGGTGATTTAAATCCAATTTGGTCTTGAAATCTATTTTTGAATTAATACTTATTTTTAGAGATTGACTTAATAGACTCCCCCACCAACTGAGGATGTTTACCTGCTGTCGTGTCCCCTTTCTGCGTTATTGGAATCCTATCCGTTCAATGGCTGTTTGGTTTTTTATGTAATTCATTCCATTCGTTATTCATTGAACTTCCGTGCTGTAAATATGAATAATATTAAATAATTCCTAGCCTCCACCGCCGGCGGTGAGCGCAGTTCCGTTCAGTTCTCTTAAACACGCATATGCAATATGAATGTTCTGTCCTCGGCTATTCCTCCGGTTACACTTTTGAGAGACACACATAATGCGATTGCGTGAGTTACGGACAATATTTTTTGCCGACTTCAGTCTACGATTGGCACTTCGAAAAAGAAGTTGTATTCGCCGGGCTCGTTCTGTCTGCGCATTCTCGAGGCACACCAAGTAAAATTCGGATCAGAATTGTGCCATTTTCTCTAAACACACTCACACACACACAAACAAACACATACACCCATATGTGCAAATCTAATAAAAATGCAGTGAGAAAACTGTATTAAGGAATTTAACTGCACTTTTTTGACAGTCAATACAAACGATTTTGTATATGTACATACACCAATCTTTACCTGTTTATCCGTATTGTCGAAATTATGTAGCTGTGAAAATATTCATCTGTATACTTTATGATTGCATAAACAATTAAGACAAAAATGTGTATATACGCGTAAGGACTTGCCGAACTGTCGATGCAAACGAAAATCGAAGAAAAACATGTAGTGAGTTTTCTTTCATTTTCTGTGTATGCATTTTCTTAAGAAACATATTAATACATATGTATGTATGTATATATGTACATCTTTTGTATATGCTTGTGTCAGTGATGTGTGTATTTTTAGTCAATCCGAGAGCATAATAATTAGTGCATGTGGATGTAATTACATACTAGCAATATCTGTACTTATGTATGTACATACAATAGTACACATTAGAAAACATAAGAGCTACAAACACGAAGTGCAATTAATCAGTGATAAATTATTTTGTGAGTGCTACATACAATTTTCATGTACATATGTATCTAAAATACACAAATACATACTGTGACAAAAATACATACATACGTAGATGCACTGCATTGAAGTTTTTACAAATATTTGTAGAAACATTCAAACATACAAACTATCTACATACATATGTACATACATATTTAATTCAAATATCGTTGCAGAAAAATGTGTCGGATATAAAGTTAAATTGCAAAGTATACGGATCTGTGCAGTCTTGAATTTGGAAATAATGGAACCGAAAAGATGGCACTTGCATTTATCATGTTTTTTGCTACTCCTTAGTTCAACATTTTCTGGTAAGTAAAAGTGAAACAGTATGATGAATATTGAAGAGTCCTTGAATAACGGTTTCATTTGCAAATAAGCTCACGCGCAATGTTGTATGCTATGAAAAATGAAGAAAAGCGTTCAATTGCCATGTTTACTTAGTGCTTTTATCAACAATATTGCTTTGCTTGAATATTTTATCGAAATTAAATGTTATTTTATATTAATTTGAAACTATAGAAAAGGATTGATGTGTTTTTTATTTACTTGTTACATTTGAATACAAAATTGTTCAATAATTCTAAATTGAAAACAAATACTAAGTTAATTTTGTTATATTGCTTTTGATCCTCATAACTCTTCTATTTAAAACTGTGTCAAATACAAATAATATATTTAATACATTGTTTTTAATAAGTATTATTCTTTGTATCCTTTTAAAATAAAAACAATTCAGATGTAGGCAAAATCACGTCGTCTCAAAATCACTTTGGAAATACTATACAAAGTCAATTTAATACCAAAAACAACACTCGTGTTATTGCACAAAAGGGAGGACTTGCCATTTTGCCCTGTGTGGTCAAAGTTAATTCTCCAGCAACGGTAAGAATTCATTGTTATATATAACTATTAATAACCATCGCGCAATGTTATAGCAGACACTTTCCCAACTTGCTTAATTACCCCAATAAAGTTATGAATTTTAATGTTCTAATCGATTTTTATGGTAAATTGCAGGTTTCTTGGATACGTAGAAAAGACTTTCAGCTTTTAACAGTGGGTCTATCCACGCACAGTAGCGACAAACGATTTTTGGTCGAGCACACCCGTCACATGGGCCATTGGTCACTTAGAATTAAAGCTGTTCGAGAGGAAGATCGAGGATTTTACGAATGTCAATTATCTATTTATCCAACTCAGTCAATTGTTATAGAATTAAAGATAGTCGGTAAGTATATGAACAACTTTAACTTTGAACGCAAAACTATATCCTTTTAAACTTAACAGAAGCGGTAGCGGAAATATCAAGCGCACCGGAACTTCATATTGATGAGACTTCTACGTTACGGCTTGAATGCAAACTTAAGCGAGCGACTGAAAATCCAGCATTTGTATTTTGGTAAGAACACTTTTAAAGCTATTTTAGAACTTAATAAACCGGGAATACCTTCTTTGTTATCTTCTTCCACTCAAAATTAATCGTCTTTGTTCTTAATATTTATCGGCATCGATTAAATAAATCCTTAACTAAACTTCCAAACTCTATCTAATATGGGCGGCGAGTTTTTGAAAGGCTTCGTGACCTTCGCAAACGTCCTTCCTCTAAAGAGCTGAGGGGGCTTCCACCTCCATAGTATGAGAGATTTATATATGCCCGCAAAGCTCGAACACATGACGCTGCCCGAATTTAATAGGAATTATTTAAATATATTTAGTTAGCAAACTGGACAGCTGGAAAGGAAAAAAGTTGTCGATGCTTTGGGAAGCAAAACTTTTTTAATATCGATTATCATAGATGCCTCTTTAAGCTCCAGTGAACACGTTTTACTTTATCGAGATTTTTGTATTAAAATATTTGAGTATAATTTCAGCCCATTATTAAAACTTGACTAACATGTTTTCTTATATATTTTACAGGTACCATGATAGTAAAATGATCAATTATGATTCACAAGGCGGATTCGTTGTGACATCTATAGGACAAAGTAGCCTGCAGAGTCCACAAATCTATAGAAGCACGCCAGGAAACAAATCACGCGCGGCGTCGTCGTCTCCCAACGCCGCCAATCCCATAGAATCTAATAATGGGGGCGGCGGGGTGCTCAACAATCTACTTGGCAGCTTGGATAGCTTCAAGCCGGCCAACAATCCGCCATCGTCAGCTCCGTACATGCAGCAACATCAGTCAGCATATCTCCTTAATCCTTCAGTGAGTGTTCTCACGGTAAAACAGGTAAATTTTCGTCATGCCGGCAACTATACATGTGCTCCATCAAATGCCCGTCCTGCCAGCATCACAGTGCATGTTTTAAGAGGTAAAGTTTAGTCAAATAGCAATTTATTTATATGTTTATATCCTTATTTTAAACTCCTTCTTTTGAATAGGAGAAAAAACGGCGGCCATGCAGCACGCCAATCGGAGTATCTTGGATACTGAGAACAATGGGAACGGAACATTTGGATTAATCAGTTTGGGCGGACTGAATGGAACCACAAGAGCAGCAGGAGCCCCGACCGAAAGCCTTCTGTATTTCTCTGGCATGTTCCTGCTAATAGCCGCGATAGTATTAGATCGATTCCCATTAGCAGTTACCGTTACTCACAAGGTATTCGTAGTATCCATTATAGGTTTAATGCATAGCTGAAACTCATAAGTTACGATTTTCCGAAGAATGGAGCAACTTCAATCATTCGAAAGTAAAAGAAATTGAGTATTTGTTTTAAAATAGAAGAGATGTGTAAATAGATGATCATTGACATACCATATATATTGAGAATGCGGAAGCATTGTAAGACATTTACGTACTCTAAGATTAAACTGTATATAGACTTCCATTACATGCAATGTATTGAATTGAGAAAATAAGATAATTCATCAACTTGTTACCACAACCAAACTTATAAAATGCGACAGATTTTGAAAGATTAAACGTGGGTGGTACGTACGATAAAATGTATGCTTAGATGTTCATATTTATTGACTGGTACTGACATTTTAATGTTACAAAACAATGGAATTAGCGTAAAATTAATGATAACAACTAAAAACCATACAGATTTGTTACCTAATAACTCGAAAATTTGATCGTCACCTTTAACTGTTATTCTGCTCAGTGTTCGATATTTAGTATATAGATTGATTTATGTAAGCACCTTTAGAAGTATGTATGCTAATTCATATATATTGTATGTACAACTGTAAATAAATATTACTTTCGTGAGCGTTTTACAGAGCGCTTAAAGTCTTAAATCTAAACCACAACGGGACGAGATGAAGTGCCAGTTTCGTTTTTTGTTTAATCTTAAAAAAATACGGAATACAGTTTTAAACATTTTGTTGCAGAAATAAAAAACGTTTTAAATAAACAGATCAATTTTAAGAAAGTGCCTACTAGCTTGTACCTTAACACCGTTTGGTTAATATTTAGGCGGGAATCTAGAATTTTTCAACTTTAAAGTTTATAACTGCCCCTATATTTCACGTTTCTATTCCGTTGTTCTAGCCGGCGATACCTTGACTTGGTAAGAAGTGCTTATCGATGACACGAGTCATCGATCAGTGAATAGTGTCATCTTTAGACAATGTTGGCAAAACAAAAAACATGAAATCCGAAATATTAGCAACCGCCTTTTTGGGTCTAGCGGTTAGGTCAATAATTTCGCTATATTCGTACTCTGGCTTCAACACCCCGCCCATGCATGGCGACTACGAGGCACAGCGTCACTGGCAGGAGGTTACAGTTAATCTAGACATCGGCGAATGGTACACAAATACCTCCAACAATGACCTGATGTACTGGGGCCTGGATTATCCGCCGCTTACCGCTTACCACAGCTATTTAGTGGGTAGAATAGGAAGAGCCATCGACCCAAGCTTCGTCGAGCTGCACAAAAGCAGAGGATTTCAGTCCCCGGAGCACAAGCGCTTTATGCGATCAACAGTTGTCGCTGCTGACATCCTTGTCTACTTGCCGGCCTTGTTGGCCGTTTGCCTCTGCCTAGATAAATCCTTCCAGAGCAATGACAAGTTTTTCCTGTTTATGCTTCTCGTGATATATCCGGGCCAAATCCTTATAGACAATGGACACTTTCAGTACAATAACATATCGCTTGGCTTGGCCGCCGCTGCAGTTGCTGCCATCCTGCGGGGGAGACTTTACATTGCCTCGTTTTTATTTACATTAGCCTTGAACTACAAGCAGATGGAGCTGTACCACAGCCTGCCGTTCTTCGCCTTCCTTTTGGGTGAATGTATGGACCAAAAAAGGTGGGTACTTAATGCGCAGACTGGAATTAATCTTTACTTGCTTAATTATATATTTTTTTACCCTAACTGTAGCTTTGTTGGCTTTGTTGCTCGAATTTCACGAATTGGAAGCATAGTGTTAGCTACATTCGCTGTTTTGTGGTTACCGTGGCTGGGATCGCTGCAAGGAGCTCTTGGAGTTTTGCATCGCCTGTTTCCCGTGGCTCGCGGTGTTTTCGAAGACAAGGTGGCCAACGTCTGGTGTGCCATAAACGTGGTTTGGAAACTCAAGTGAGTATAGAAAATATACAACCGGGCATACCATGTTTATTGTCATAACATAACAGGAAACATTTGCCCAACGACCAAATGGCCCTGGTCTGCATTGGATGCACTTTAATCGCTGCCTTGCCCACAAATATTATACTCTTCCGGAGACGTACCCAGCTCGGGTTTTTACTGGCCCTTTTCAACACAGCCTTGGCTTTCTTTTTATTCTCATTTCAAGTAAGATTGTTGTGTTTTAATTGAGGAAATAACTAAACAGAATTTTCTAATGTTTAAGGTCCACGAAAAGACGATACTTCTTGTGGCCCTACCCGCTTTATTCTTAATAAAGTGGTGGCCCCACGAAATGCTCCTCTTCCTGGAAGTCTCTGTGTTCAGCATGTTGCCGCTTTTGGCCAGAGATAAACTGTTGCTGCCTGCCTTAGTATCCACGTTGACATTTCATTTGATAATCAAATGTTTTTGTACCGAAACAAAGCACAACAATGTTGCAAATATATCAAACATCGTTATGATTATCATTGTGACTGCATCTTTGATTATTCCAGCTCCACCGCGGCTTCCCGACCTTTGGCCCTTAATTATATCTGTTACAAGTTGTGCCCAATTCTGTTTATTTTTTGTTTGGGGAAATTATCAACATTTTGTGTTAAAATCTAAGTTAACAAGTGAAACTACCAAAGAAATAAAACTGTAAATAAAGTATACATATGAAATTTTTTGAGCATTCCATATAACAGAGAGACCTTCACTTAGTCACAACGAGTATATATGGCTTATTCCCATATCTTATCAACGATTTCAATCGATAAAGGGGTTACACTATGCTAAATGCAGAATGAGTGGTTTCTTTATTATTATCACTGGCCATCTGCCAGTGGAATTGGGCTAAGTTAAATAACTAAATCATATTAACTTTTTCCGTTCTAAACAATTCCTGCAGTACCTGTCATCAATAGGTCATAAACAAAACTTCAGTGTCTTTCATTAATGACGAATTCATCGATGATTCATGAAACGTTGAAGACATTGAAACCCTGCACTTTCAAGCTTCACTAATAAACGGAAGACTCCAGTTTTTTGTTGCCTAGTGTTATCAACGATTTGGCCGCAGATAAGATAAAGACTGAAAAAAGATTATGATTTTAATATGGTGGAAGTTTGTGCTCTTGGTGTTTAGTCATGTACAATTAATTGGTCGGTGAACAAGCCTAAAAATTGTGTTATTTGTAAAGGAGGCTTCGTTTAAAGAAAACATCATGAAATTCGTAAATGCGACCATATTGGTTGTAACGATATTCTGCCTAATTATAACCAAGACTGCCGGCGAATCGGAGACAACTGTGGCAGCAGAAGTTACAAAGGTATAATAGTTCGGGTTCTGGTTCAAAAAGTGCAAATGTTATTCAAAGTATCTCGGTTTGAAATAATTAGGAGAAAATACCCTTAAATATTGCTAGAACTCCTGCTCTTTTCAATACATTCAGCTAAAGTAAAATCGAACCGATAAGATACGCGCAGAACTGAAAAATGAGTCAAAGATAAAAGCGTTTTACAATTGATAACAGAAAAAGTATTGCAAAAGGTGGAAAATATAAGCCAAAACTTTGGCTGAGTCAAAGCTCGTCCGGTGAATCACAGGAAGGAATTCCAGTTAAAATGTTATACTATTTTCAGGCGAAAACAAATGTGAAGGAGAGCGCGTTGTGCAAGAAATGCATCTGCAATTTTGACACCAGTTTATTGGACTGCACCGAGAAGCTGGGACAATGGTTTTCGGCTGAGGAATGGGAAATCCTGACCAATGGCGACGTTACGTTTAAAACCATAATTTTGGAGCACAATAACTTGACCAGCATTGCGATTTTGCCGAAATACAGTGTGGAAAAATTGTATTTGGCGTATAACCAGATTGATGCCATTGTCGATGGAGCCTTTCAGAACCTAACCGAGCTCACCACCCTCGACCTGTCGCACAACAAATTGACAACCAAGGCTTTGACGCCCGATGTCTTCAAGGGACCGTACACAATCAATGATTTTAAGGCGTTGGAGAAGCTTATATCCCTGAATTTGGGTAGCAACGAGATACATTCTCTGGACGCTGATCTGTTTGAGCACATTCCCAATCTGGAGGAACTTAGTCTGTGCTCAAATACTTTCCAAGTAATTGACAAACTGACAGAAACGGCCATTTCGGGATTGACTTCATTGAAGGTTAGTTATACATTGTGGCTTCGGCGTTTCGAGAATTAAATTTGTACCATTGTAGACTTTGGATATTTCGTATTTGGAAATAGAGGATCTGCCGGACACAGTACTCCATGGACCTCGAGATCTTGATGATTTGATAGCGTCGGGTAATCTGTTTCGTCAGCTCCCGGAGGCTTTAAAATATGCCAAGAACCTGGAGCGCCTTGTGCTAGATGAAAATCCTATTGAAAGTTTGGAGGGCGATAAGTAGGTCTCTTTAAATGTTTTTAGCTTTCTTACTATTTATTTTTTCTTAATCTTTAGTGTATTTCCAACGATGCCTTCCTTGAGGTATTTGCGCATGTCTTATATGCCATTTTTGTTTAAAATTGGAACTGGAGCACTCAGCGAATTGCAAAGTAAGTTTCTACTCACCCGAATTTCTCTCTAAAAGACTTATAGCATAAGTTAACTATTGAATACTCTCTAATATATATATATTTTAGACCTCACCGAATTGATTCTATCGGACAACAAAGTTCTAAACGAAATCGATGAGCTTGCCTTATCGAAAAACGTAACTGGCGGAAGATACTTGGACTATCCGCCATTGGAACACGTAATTAAGACCCCATAATAACCAAGATAAGACTTTTTAACGAAACTTTGCGCAGGTTTACCTGAAGAATTGTAATCTGACGACTCTGCCGACACCTCTACTGGTTCGATGGGATAAGCTGAAGACGCTGGACCTTCGATTCAATCCCTGGAGCTGTGATAGCAGCAACGATCACTTGATCAACACCCTCATTGAGCAGATTAACAAAACCAATCCGCTACTGGCCAAAGATGTCCAGTGCGCCACTCCAATTGAGCTGAAGGATGTCTCTGTGCTGCGAGTTTCCAGCGAACACCTGGCGGATGGCTCCAGCGGCAGCCTAATCTGGGTTGGACTGCTCGTGGTCCTGCTCATTGCCATACCCACAATTATGGGCGCCTATGTGATGAAGCGGCGAGGCTGCTTTGGATTGTTTAATCGCAACGAGAACGGTGCCAGCCGTGCTCTATACAATAGAACCAGTTTTAATGAAGATTTTCACATATAATATATAATAAATCCAAGATGTATATACCTTTTTACCGCCTAAACACAAAAAATAAGATTGAGTTTTCAATTTAAAGGATCAGAAACTAGGTGTTTACACATTTATTTTTACTTCTATGGAGTTTTTTTTTTTTAATTTACAGCTTATCTTCTGTTCTGCTTAGATTCTATGGATCTGAACCAAAGAACACAAAACACACACACATCGGACATATTATTTCGTTACTAAACGCGATTCGAAACCTTTAAAGTACGGATGCTCGAGTACTTCCTTGGCGGAAATGCGGTGCACAGGATCATAGATGAGCATTTTCTGGATGAGATTAACACCGTTGTCATCGAGATTCTTTAGCTGACTGGTCAATTGGTTGGTCGACCAGCAAGGGAAAGTGTTCTTATAGTCGGGCAGTGAGGTTACGCCGGGCCAAATGTCTTCAGTTGGAGTTTTTAGAATTCTGCAAATCAGAGTCAACGGTTTTTATTACGCAAATTACATATTGTATTAGTTATAAACAAACCTAAACATTCGGAATAGTTGATCGATTTCGGAATCGCCCTGAAAGAGGGGCTTTCTTGTTGCCATCTCAGCGAATATGCAACCAATGGACCAAACGTCGACGGGACAGGAGTAACGAGGTGAGCCCAGCAACACTTCCGGTGCACGGTACCACAGCGTCACGATCTCGTGCGTGTAAATGCGCACGGGAATGCCAAAGGAACGTCCGAGTCCGAAGTCAGCGACCTTTATAAGGCCGTTCTTGTCAATCAACAAATTCTGTGGCTTCAGATCGCGATGCAGCACCCGGCGACGATGGCAAAATAGAATGGCATTTGTTATCTGGTACAAGTAGCTCCGGACCAAGTCACTCTCCATATGCTTATCCGCCGGCAGCGAGTCCATGTACTTCTTAAGATCCATTGACAGGAATTCAAAGATCAGATATATTCGACTCTCCTCCATTAAAACGTCCTCCAAACAGACAATGTTCTCATGCTTCAACTCTTTCAGCAATGATATTTCCCTGCATTAGTAAACAAATTTGATCAATTTGGACGTGCGGGCAACATCAAAAGGGATGTACATTATCGAATAGAAAGTTATGTATGGATGTACGTACATATGACTGTACTTATGTACAAGTTATTGAAGGCATTTCCACCTAAAACTGTCTTAAGGAATACAAGAATACCTTACAAACAACTTCAAAGGAAAACATACATTACAATGTGCGCATAAATATTATATTGCGAAAAGCTTGGATGCCTCTGGTTCATCAGAAGCCAAGGCATGTTACCTGATTGCTGTTGAAGGGACGCCCTCCTCATCCGATTCCAAACGAATTTTCTTCATAGCAACAATTTGTCCTGTTACCCGATTGCGTCCTTTATACACCACACCATAGGTGCCCTCTCCGATCTTCTCAATT
Organism: Drosophila kanapiae; assembly: GCA_008042475.1. NCBI lineage: Eukaryota > Metazoa > Arthropoda > Insecta > Diptera > Drosophilidae > Drosophila > Drosophila kanapiae. The sequence goes on from VNJM01002305.1 coordinate 126,395, forward strand.
TTCTCGAAATCTTCCATTATCCGCGTAGACTTTTTCAAACAACAGACTTCAATTAGCGCGTCTTTAAAGTAAAACTCCCAATGCTGCCAGATTGTCAAAAGTCCAATGCCAAGAAAAGAAATTGTTTAATTTGACATATGGAACATGGAACACAAATCGCAAATGGGGCAAATTGTTATTAGCTCTAATAAAATGGTAACCAAACATTGGAACTTCTCCCAGAATCTTCGTAGCAAAAATAGCTCAATTTGGAAAAATTACTAAAAATTAACAACAAAAATGTTAAATAAATAAATTGTTATATTAATTTATGCATTTAAAAAAAATAGGAGAAAAAATATGTAAAAAATGGTTTTAATTATGAAATCAAATAAGCGAAAACCCCAAAGCCAATCCGGAAAATTGTTTCAAGGGAAACCTTAAAGTTATTTATTCTTTGTTAGCTTCAAATACAATTGTTTGTTTATTCCCCGATCCGAATTATATTATATTTATTATTCCGATTACTTCCAATTATTGTCAATACTAATTTCCTTGTTTCAGTTTCATTCGTTCCATATTGTCAATTTGTCGTTATATTGACGTTGTTACATGCTTGCACTAAATCATACATATATTTTAACTACATTTAAGTTTTGTTGTCAAAGAATGTGACTATGTCATTTCTCAGCAGACTTATAGTAAAACCCGCAGGTTTCATGTAAGACCAACTCATTTATAAATGCCGTTATAACTAATAAAACCAATATTTACAATTTTTAGCGGCATTCGGTGGATGTCAGTATATCCTCAACACTACGCTGAACCCATTGTACAAAAAAATAAACAGAATGAACAAAAGAGTGAACTGTCTAAGCTACATCATGTGCCCATCAAGGCGGCTGTTAACAGAGCTTCCGATACCGTCTTCCATGACGATACGAAGGAGAAGATGATAAATTATATAACAAAAAAGGGGAATAGTGCTTTAGCCAGATCGCTTCTGTCAAAGACGTTTGAACTTATCAAACGCACCCAAACGGAGCACATGAATCTGGCCAAGGGTGAGGACAAGGATAAAATCAACACCAATGCCGAAACGCTGCTAAAGCAAGCGGTGGAAAATTGTCGACCGTTGCTTCAAGTAACTGCGATAAAACGAGGAGGAGTCAACTACCAAGTCCCTGTGCCTATAACGACAAGACGGTCGTATTTCCTAGCCATGAAGTGGCTCTTAGAAGCGGCCCGTGAAAAGGAGCGCAAAGTGTCTCTACCGGAGAAGCTCGCCTGGGAAATACTAGACGCTGCCCACGGTCAGGGAAGAGTAGTAAAGCGAAAGGATGATTTACACAGGCAATGTGAAAGCAACCGCGCCTACGCACACTACCGATGGAGCTAAATTTACCAAATGATTACTGTTTTCTTACAATAAAGTTCAGTGTGTTGTTCATTTTCAATTACTTAACAATGTGATTTGTTGATTTCCTATATATGTATATTTAGAGCATCACCGGACGAGTTGAGTTAGCTGTCATTCGATTGGTTCGTTAAAACTTATTAAATAATGAAGAGACATGAAAAAATATGGCAAGAATAATAGAAAACGTGGACACTGAGAAGAGTAAAATTGTAGGCCCCTTTTATTTTATGTTTTTCATTTTTGCTGTCTTGTATATCTTTTTCTTCTTCTTTCCAAGTTTGTTTACATTTTCCAACAATCAGCTGACCGCAGCAGCAATTCTCGAAACAAATTTTTCTTATCCTAAGGATTATTATAAATACCACAAATTATACATCAAATATAGAACCGCGAATAAATCGAATAAATTAAAACCAATAAAATAAGAATAAGATTAATTTTAACCAAAGCTGAACATACATACATTAGTGCATTATCCTATGTACTTTTTGAAGTGACCATGTTTTGTCATCAATATTCAATATAATTTCTATGGCTGAACCTTTTCGATCTCACAAATTATGTATGTATATTCCATGTCAACAGATAATCCTATCTTTCGAAAACTAGAGTCTCAGGTTATATTTTCCCGCATTGCTCTATTTTAAGTGAAGATTGTACATACATACAAGGTATACAAGGTAGGAACAGACGGAACCGGGACAGCATATATTTCAGCTCGAATTTTAAAATTATGTACGTAAACTTAAACTTTTAAGATTTAGCTATGCTAAACGAACATTAAATTAAAACACAATTATTATATAAAATATTTATATTTATTTATAAATAAATACTACATAAAGGAGCAGCCTTCATAGGTAGAAATTTGTTCAGTATATTTCGGTATATCGATACTACTACATTTTTAGCAACAGGTTTGATCGAATTCATTTGTAATCTCTAATTGTGTTTTATTTTATTTGCACGTTAAAAACGCGTTTGGTCAGAAATATAATTATAATTTGTTTAATAAATATAATGAATTTATTAATAGTTAATTTGTGTCCAAGAAAATAAAATACCATTAAAAGAAAATACCAGATATTTATTATTTTTAATTTTAAGTTTATAAAAATAATATAAAATATATTATTTTAAATGTTTTTAAACTCATTTATGTACACATATTCGTGTATGCTTTATTAATACTTTTAGCCAAGAAGTCACTGGTTAGAAAGGTGATGAACACAAAGTTATCGAAATATTTATGAAGTGCTATCGAAACGCAACGCTACAGATGACGCACGAAGAGAACAAAGATGGCGATCCCGAGCACACGAAAATTAAAACGAGCTGAAATTTGATAAATAAAGAATTTTTGTACTTATAGTTTAAATTTGCAAAAACGCAGTGGAATAAATCAATTAAATAAAGTGTCGTGCGTACTTACAATGTGTAAACGAAAAGTTTATCGCAAAACAGTTCGTTTTTAGCTGTGCATTTTAACATAATCCCACAACACACATAATCTTACTAGTTGAAGTTGACTGGACAACATTATACAAAAAGTAAAAAGAAAAGAAATTGGGTAAATTTACCACTCGCAATCAAGTATAAGGATTCTCGGTATTAATACAACAAAAAATGTATATGTAATACATAGGCTGTGGCTCGACGTCAACACTCTCGCTGCAACAAAAGGAATTGCATACATAGAATTTACAGTGGATATTAGGGTGAGTACTTTTCACAAATTTTTTATTTGAATTTCAGGTCCCAGTTTATGGTTTATGTTTTCTGTTTTTGCTTCAATTGTTTTTCGCTGCAGTTGGATGTGCATTCGTGTATGTTGGTATACATATACCAATATATATACAAAGTTATGCACGAATTTATTCCACTCTTTATTGTATGTGGATACCATTTTCATGATTCTGCATACATACACATGTATGTATGTATGCTTGTACGAATGCTCGTAAACAAAGTAACTGCTTATGTATAGTGCATAGGTGTAACATCACATGAATTAAGTTACTTTTGTCAAGTGTGTGTGTGTGTTCGTGTTGGGTTTATTTATATGTGAAATAAATTTAATACATATTTTTAATTTTCTGCATCGAATTCACAAGTTGTATATGATGTATGTATGTACATACATACGTGTATAATCTCATGTACATGTAAGTATCGTGTACATGAGTTGGCGTACGCCTTTCGTGGGGAAAATTATTAGGAATATCAGGTGTGGGAAAAATGTTTACACTCAAATTACAAATAATTTGTTTAAATTTATATTTGTATATTATGTGCATATATAAATTAAATCGCCAAATGAAATTAATAAATAGAATAGCTTAGAATAGCTTTTCTTGCCCGTAAAATTCTCAACATTTTTGATATTAACGCTCAATTTTGATATTATATAAAATATTTGTTTACATTTAAATGTTTTTTATATTATTCTGTTGTGCAATCATGAAAATCTTTATTTATTATGTATGTAAACACTCCATATATTATTTATGGGGATCCTCACCTCAATTTTGGGTTTTTTAATTCAATAAATTGATAAAACAACAGATTTATAAGAACTTTTTTTTTTCTAGATTTTAACTTGTGTCTTTAACTTGAAAAGATCTCAAATAATTGGGTTTAATTTACTTGTAAACCAAATAAACGCTTATAACTCCTTCCCAAACGATTTCTTTTTAAGCAAAGCAAGTGGAAGATATCCCGTTTAATACTTGTTTGATTTCCAAAAATAGAGAATTTTTAATTTCCTGGCCCAAATTAAATGAATGTTAATCAATTAATAGTTAATTATATTATATCCTCGACAAACCAAAACTTAAATACGATCCGTGTTGCTTGCTTGCAGATCTATTGCTGAAATGGCGACCAGTGACGACGAGCCCATGCACTTGTATGAGGTGTTCCAGAACTGCTTCAACAAGATAGCCAACAAGCAGCCCACGGGAACAGTTGGAGCGGATCGCAGCGGCGGAGGGGGATACCATTCGCCGTATGGAGGCCTCGGGGTGGAGAATGGCATGTACCCGGGTGACTTTAGCTCGATGCACGACGCAGGAAACGGGGGCAACAACAATCGCTTCGCCAATGCCTCGACCGTCGATCAGTATTTTGATTCAGCCGCCGCCGGCAGCGGTGGAGGAGGAGGACCATGGTGTCAGTCGGGTCAAATGGTGGGCAGCGGCAACAATAGCTATATGGGCCAAGCGGCAGCGTACCAAAACAGCGGTCCGCTATCGTCTCACGCTTTAGACCAGCAGCAGCAGCAGCAGGTGCATCAAGCGGAAGGACTCGGAATGGGCGCCGATGGCATGCTCTGTCCAGTGTCCACGGCATTGCCGCCGATGAGCTCCTTCCGCGCCAGCTCGGCCGGTGGACAGCAGCAGCAGCAGCAGCAGGCTCCAGTGAACGTGAATTCCCCAGCCGTATTCAACTCGCCGCAGGCCCACAATCACAATCACAACCACACAGTACAAGCACAGCACAGTGCACTGTCCACGGCTGGACCGCTTGGCCATCACTCGCTCAACCACACCACGCCGCATCCACATTCCTCCCACACACATCCGCATCCGCACGCCCTGCCCCATGCCCACGCCCACGTCCTGCCCCACACCCATGGCCATCACAGTCAGCAGAACAGTCCTGCGGTGCAGAGTACGGATGCGTTCAGTGGTGGTGGTGGTGGTGGCGGCGGTACGAGCGTGAAGGTGCCCGGAGCTGGTAACTCTTCGGCAGCGGCCCTGCGGCAACAGCAGATGTACATGCCGGCGGATCAAAGTATTAGTAGTTTCGGTTCAAACCCCTCCACGCCTGTCAACTCTCCACCACCGTTGACCCAATCGGTGGTCGTCGGAGAGCCGTCCGTTTCGGGAAGCGCTGGCTGGGGTCATTCGGTGCTAAATGGCAGCGGCGGCGGCGGTGGCGGCGCCAGCTCGAGCTATGCCAACGATATGGTTCCTGTGTCCAGTTTACACACCATGGCCTCAGTGTTCCAGGGCGTGCGCATGGAGGAGCGTCTGGATGATGCCCTTAATGTCCTGCGGAATCACTGCGAACCGGAAATGTTGGCCGGCGTCAATCAGTCGCTGGCCTCCATCGACAACATGGATGCGGCATTGGCCTCCTTTGTGCCAAATTCGCCGCCATCGTCGCACATGGGAAGCGGAAATGCTGGCTCGAATGCAGCCTTGGTGCACGAGGTGCTGGCCCTGGGCGCAGCTGCTGCGGGTCAGGCAGGAGGCAGCCTGGCCAGCCTGAAGCTAGATCGCAGCGGTACTGCGTCCACGTCGTCAAAACAAACGAAAAAGCGGAAGGAGCACACGGCCATTAGCAATGCGACAGCGTCAGTGGTACCTGCGGGCGTCTCCACCACCACCTCAAGTCTGACCAGTTTGGACATTTCATCGGACACGAAGCCAACCAGTTCCATCGAGTCCTCGAATTCGGGACAAATGGGACAGCATTCGGCCTCCAAGGGATCGAAGAGACCGCGTCGCTACTGCTCATCCGCGGAGGATGACGACGACGCTGAGCCGGCGGTGAAGGCCATTCGGGAAAAGGAGCGACGGCAGGCGAACAATGCTCGTGAAAGGATTCGGATTCGGGATATCAATGAGGCGCTGAAGGAACTGGGACGGATGTGCATGACGCACCTGAAGTCGGACAAGCCGCAGACGAAGCTGGGCATTTTAAATATGGCCGTGGAGGTGATTATGACGCTGGAACAGCAGGTGCGCGAGCGCAATCTGAATCCGAAGGCGGCGTGCCTGAAGCGGCGCGAGGAGGAGAAGGCCGAGGACGGTCCAAAGCTAAGTGCCCAGCAGCATCACATGATACCGCAACCCCAGCCGGGCGGAGGTGGTGGCGGCGGCCCTGGGAGCAGTTACCACAGCCAGCCTGCGCAGACCATTAGCAGCATGACCATATCCCTACCCGTCAACCAAGCCGGCAGCGGCGTCCTGCCACCACACTTGCAGCAACAGCAACAGCAGCAGCAATCGCAGCTCGGGCACGTCCAGCTTCCGCAATAGCATGCACCAAGCAGGAACCATCCATCCTCGTCGTCGTCGTCGTCGTCCCTCTCTTCCATTAAAACCGAATGTATTGAGGCCAAGTACTCGGCAGCAAGCTTGCAACTGGTGGAGAATCAGGTTTTAAGCAATATGTTCTGGCGTTGTCGTCGTCCTCCCAAATTGCAGCCACAACAAAAATCCCTTCAGAATGTACAACACTTTTAAACCCACACACACACACAACAAAAGTATAAAAACTAAAAACAAAAGCATAAAAAAAGGAAGAAAAACGCCCAAATGATTGCCAATACACAACAACACACAATACACACTCTCTATTGCTCTTTTTTGAAAAACAAACGATTGTATATAGCTGTTCCATTATGTTTAATAACCTTGGGAAGATCTTTTTTTCGTTTCATTAGAATGTTTCTTCGATTTTAATATTAATTATTTGTTTATTTTGTGCGATATATATCACCGTAGCCATATTTTTTTATATATACATACAAAATACAATGCATACAACATAACGACATAATTAAGTGAAAAAAAACAACAAAAAATAGTTTTATAATAAAAGAAATGAGAAAAAAAAAACAGAAAAAGAAAACCATAAAACACATAGACTTACTTCTATATATTCCCGAGAGAGCTAAGGAATAAATATGTCCATATTAATATATATATTTTATATTGTGTTACAAATGTTCTTCTTGTGTGTGATTACAGAGCGACATTTTGCACACAACGGCGGTGAACTACCACGGAAAATGAATCGTTATCTAAGATCCTTAGCTGGTAATTGTTGTAGTTAAAACTTAAGGCTTCAAAGAGACGCACGTTCGTGTGCGTTGCATATACTTTAATTAATTATACATATATGTATATATATATATATTTTTCGCTAGAGTTAGGGCGGCCGGAATTAAAAAAAAAGAAACGAAGAAGCCATCATTATAATATATATATATATATATATATATAAACTGAGATGAACAGTGAAGTGAATGCGTAGTTAATGTTGTTATTTCCCCGAGAATGCATGACATGGAACCCAATGAGAATTCTATATCATTCGTTCTCACCATTTGCCCCGATCTTTTCTTAGCTTTTTTTGGTAAATTTTACACCGCTTATAACAACATTACAAATTCATAAAACTAACTTGTACAATTCTTAGACTTCGTGACTTCAATATAATTTCGTTATGAATAAATGGTATAATAACACGTTTATACCTTAATAATATTTGTGTACAGCTGTCGATTTTATTTGTTTGTTGAACTCTAGTTGTGCCTTGGCTCAAGAAAAAAGAAAACCCCCATGCTCCCTGTCTAATGAGGCAAAGAGGCAAAGTCCGATATGTAATATTGACCGAAATATCGCGCTCAATAAAATATCAGCAAATTTATTTGATATATCGAAAATTATCCCATTTAGAGTTAATATAGGCAACGAAATCGAACAATCGAATGCGGATTGGATATGGCGATGTTCGAAGATCAGATCGATCTATATATCGGCCTCCACGTCAAAGATCGAAACAGTATTGATAGTTTTTTTCATCCCTAATCGGTATCGATCTCTCTTGGCTCTTGTTTTCGATTGGTTTACTCAGCTAAGCTTCTTCTTACGCTCTTTCAAAATTAAGTCAAGTTGAAAACTCCAAAAGGAAGAAAATATAAGTTCTGTGACCCTCTATTGATATTGGATTTCACGCTTCAGATAAGACTTATTCCATTTCAAAGTTATCAGCATTAATACCCAAGCCCTTGAAAGCAGCATACACTTTTAATTTATTTACAAATTGATTTTATTGCCATGAACTTTGTTCCTAAATGCACAACTATGAAATTATTAATTCGGGCTTAAAGTCAACTACTCGTCCACATTACAAGTTCGACACATTCGAGTCCAATACAGACAGAGCCTCGTCCTTCTCCTCTTGCAGCTCCTTGCCGGTTACGCTCAACTTGGTCTTGGCAAAGTCGCTGAGTGAGAGGCCCTCGACAATCTTCCACTGCTTGTTCTTGATCTCAACGGGGAAGGAGAAGATCACATCCTTGGGCGAGCCATAGCTGCCGTCAGAGAAGACGCCCATCGAGGCGAACTTGCCGGGAGCAGTGCCATTCCACCAGTCGTGCATGTGATCGCAAGCAGCCTTGGCTGCCGACATGGCCGATGACATCTTGCGTGCAGCAATCACAGCGGCTCCTCGCTTTTGCACCGTCTCGACGAAGGCTCCCTGCAGATAGGCCGTATCGTTTAGAGCTTCGACAACGGACTTCGTGGTACCGTTGACTGTGACCTTGCCCTGGCCAGCATCGGGATACTGAGTCGAGGAGTGGTTGCCCCAGATGATGATGTTGCTAACGGCGGAAATGGGCACGCCCAACTTTGCGGCGATCTGGGAGGTGGCACGGTTCTGATCTAGACGTGTCATGGCCGAGAAGTTCTCGCGTGGAATGGAAGGGGCATACGAGGAGCACACCAAAGCATTGGTATTGGCCGGATTGCCAACGACCAGCACTTTCACGTCCTTCTTGGCAAACTTATCCAATGCCTGGCCCTGTGTCCTGAAGATCTTCACGTTCGCTGAGAGCAAATCCTTGCGCTCCATTCCCTCTTTGCGGGGCATAGCGCCCACCAAGAAGGCGGCCGACACATCCTTGAATCCAACAGCCGGATCGGTGGTTGGCACCACCTGCACAAGCAGCGGCAAAGCACAGTCGGCCAGCTCCATGACCACACCCTCAAGCACACCGACCATAGGCGGAATATCCAGCAGATGGAGAATGATGGGCTGCTCCTTGCCAAAGACCTCGCCGCGTGCGACCATGTACAGCAGGGAGTAGGCAATCTGGCCAGCAGCGCCAGTCACAACAACACGAATTGGTTCAGCCTGGAAAGTAGTTGAAAATGGTTCGTTTAAATCTAGTAAAATGGGTATTTGTCTGCTTATCCCTAATGATTCCTGCTCATTTTAACCAATGTTTGCGGTGGAAATTGCAGCTAATTATAGAATGCAGCTGCGCTAATTATACATTAATGCGAATGTTGAATTTTTCATCCAGCCTTTGCCTTCGACTCGACATTCTTTATATTATTTATTTTTAGATATTTAGTTGGTTGGCACACATTTCGGCGTTCAAACAAAAGGATTTCCCTATCGAATTAGCATTTTTCGTGCAAATATGATAACTATTACAAACAAATATATCAATTGTTTACTTAGTGCTTTTTTTAGAGTGTGTTCGACTTGCAGATACTGTGTAATAAGCTAGGTGAGAAATTTAATACGAAACAGCAAAAGGTTAACCTTCTCGCCATCCCTGTTACGCAATCCCAGTTAATCCTTTGCTAGGAACTAAATGTAGGGCACTGCTTGCTGGCAAATTACCATTGTGTATGTTTTCCCCGATGCACACACATACAAATGCAACACTGCCGTAGGATATCACGTTTAAAATAGTCATAAATGCGTGTGTGGTGGGAGGAAAAAAACCATGCAATTTGCTGATGGCTAAACCGGAACTTCTGGTGTGTTTACCAATTATGATAAGATATGACATTTGAACTATGTTTGGACTTCGCTTTGGCGGCTCGCAATCAAGTAAGTATTGGATGCCGTTTATATAAGAGTTATCTACGCTGGAAAAAAATTATGACAACGAAGAACAAATTTTTTTATCGTATTCAATTGCCAATTAGCCTGCATTCAAAATCATTTGATGCTCTTTATCGCCATTCTACATACATATGAATATGTATTTGTGTATATGAATTTGCGTCAGAGTGGGTTTTAAAGATTAGCAGGGCGAGAGAGAGGTCGAATGAATGTTAAATTTCCAGAAAAAATTTAGCCAACCACATCTACGCATACTTCCATAACTGTACAATATTATTGTACAGCTTTGTGAGTATGTACATATACAACGTATGCATTTTAAATGCAAATTTTTAAATTATTAACATTAATAATTTGATACTGTGTACTATATTCCAATATTTAGCCGGTAACGTACCATTTTAAGAATTTCACAGGTGCAGCGGTCCACGGACGAACTTCAAGTAAAAACGTAAATAGGGATCGCCAATTGCCAACCTGTTACTTTTCCCCAATTATTTTTAAGTCACTACTTTTTCTGTTTAAAAGTAGCCGTGACCGTGGTAAATATTTGGGCTGTTCTTGTACCGATGTATTTGGAACGTTTGGAATATCTTAGAGATGTACACCATTTTCAGCTCTGCTGTGCAAAACCTTACAACTCTTATTTGGGCCTTTGACATAAAATGTTTAATATTTAAAACATTTTATATGACTGACACAAATAAAAATAATATTTTCATTTATCACGACGCAATGTGATGTTTTAAAATCAAAATTGAGCGTTGTGGCAATCACGGAACACCCGATGCTTAATTTTACAGTATACATTTACAAAGATTTACATTTTTTAGAAATATATTTCAAGGAATCCAGTCCATTATTATTATTTCGGTAATAGGGAATAGAAGGATTTTTAGAAAAATATCTTAATAAATACATTATTTATTCTTAGTTTAACAACAACAACAAATGATTAGTATTTTTATATATAAAACTTAAAATAAAATCGGTATAGATTTTATTTTAAGTTTTATATATAGTTAGTTGAAGTAGTATTTAGAAAAATTAATAATATATATATATAATAACAATATATATATAATAACAAAAATTATATTAAATACCATCTATATATTCAACAAGAAGTTATCGATGGATCGAGTTGTGAATGTATGTATGTATATCGAATGTTTCGTGTGAAAAAAATTGAAGTCTTTAATTTGGCGAATCCATTCGTTTACTTTGCGTTTATTTTTAGCCTTAGTACTTTCGTTTGATACGTTTGCTACCAAGTATTCATAATAAGATTAAAAAGTGTTCAAAAGTATAAAACTGAAATTTCAATTCCAAATTGAATATCCATCTAGTATTCAAAGTGAATAAAGAAAACCCTACATCACACCTACAATCATACGTGTTACGTGTACATACATATGTGTATGTATATATACTCGCTTATGTACATTTATCGTTTTTATTTCCTATTTGCTTATTGTTATTCCCTTATAAATCGATTTCCCACACAATTTGCATTGCGTTTTGGGAGTTCTTGCCCAAATTTGTTCACGTTAAGCATAGCAGGGAATGTTTCCTATAGAGTGGTGGTGGTAGCAAAAATAAATGTACGTGCTACGTATGTACATAGTGCTTATGTGCGCATTTATAGTAGGTTAACAAATTACTGATGTACAACAAAAAGATGTATTTTTTGTTGTTGCAATGGATAAATAATGCAAACTGGCCACACATATTGTAGTTGATACATATGGACACATATACCACCGGTTATTAAACTCTTAATAATACTTTCTTTTCCACAAAGAAAGCTGTAATTTGTGCTTGTGAATATATATTTATGTACATACGTTAAAATCTTTCTTGATATCTGTTATGAAAAGGTATCCATATTTAAAAATACACTTGTTTGTATGCGTGCAGACGGTCGTGCATATACATATACATATGTACATATATGAGTGCCATTTGTATATATACAAAAGACACTTACCTGAAACCGTAAACATGAAAGTGGATGTAATCAACATTGGTCGATGCGATGTATTAACCAAGAACAGTTATGAAAGTGATTCATCACTAACTTATGATCAATCCATGGATATTTGTTTAAAACTTTTTTCCTTGGGAATTATTGTTATTGCTGGGCAGAAATAAAAGACGCAAAGTCTATCCACAGGTGCCAAGTTTCATAAACTTGTTTTCATAGGGGTGCCAAGTTCCGTAAACTAGCTTTCATAGTGTGCAAAATGAAAATGGCAATGTTCAGGATGAATCATGCTGTATTTTTGGTGTTAATTATGATTTCTTTATTAATATGTATTATCCTACCTTGACATAGTTGTCACAACATTAAGTTAATGGTATATCTTGTATTAAATATTTTTCAGCTTGGTTCCCATTCTTATCACAAGTAAATTAAAATTTAGCACTGGGAATTCGTAAACTACTGATAAACACCTTAACAAAAATGAACGGCCTGAGCAGCAATGATGACGCCGTCGAGTGTCCCTTGTGCATGGAACCCCTGGAGGTGGACGATCTAACATTCTTTCCCTGCACCTGCGGCTACCAGGTGAGCATGAAACACCGCCACCCCATAATCCCGCACGATGCGATCTAAGAATCGTGTATTCTCTTACAGATCTGCCGATTTTGTTGGCATAGGATCCGCACGGATGAGAACAAGCTGTGCCCGGCTTGCCGAAAGGAATATCCTGAGAATCCGGCGGACTTTAAGCCGCTAACGCAGGAAGAAGTGAGTTCATGATCGCTTTTACATTCGAACTGGTATCTAATGAAAGAAAACGTTTTCCAAATACCATTAGATGATAGCCTTCAAGTCCCAGAAACGCCAAAGGGACCAACAGCGAAAACAAAAGATCACGGAGAACCGAAAACACTTGGCCAACGTGCGTGTGGTCCAAAAGAACTTGGTTTTCGTTGTTGGCTTGCCGCCGCGACTTGCTGACGCAGACGTAGGTTGAGAACGAAGCTAGAGTTGAGAGCGCTTGCTAACATTGTGATTGTGATTTTGCAGATATTAAAGAAACACGAGTATTTTGGTAAATATGGGAAAATTCATAAAGTCGTTATAAATCCAAGTACCACGTATGCCGGGGTCCAGGTAAGAGTTGTAAGATTCAATTATTTATTTACCTATCTTAAACATAAACAACGGTGGTGTCGGTCCACCCATACCCGAGTTGATGAGCCATTTGCTTTTAGGTTGGTTTCCGTGAGAACAATGAGTTTTGAGATGAAGTTCTCATTGAAACCGAGAAACAGATTATCCAAATTTATTTTATAATTCCAAATTTGGTAAGCAAAAAATTTCTCTCATTATATATATATATCTGTATATATGTTCAATTATTTTGTACATTTTATTCAACGCAAAATTTGGTGTTAAATCTAAAAACGTTTTTATTTTTTTTTAAGGGACCAGAACAGGTGGGCCACAGCCACAAACAAGTATTGTATTGAAATTATCGTAAACTCCCTCTGATCTCTGATTAGATCAATATCTGCAAGGGTATCCGTAGTTTCGGCCAAGCCGAAGCCGAGTGCCTTTACCTTTGTTTACTTATCCCCTATCCATTTTCGATTTAAAGGGTCCATCTGCCTCGGCCTATGTCACATACGTTCACAACTCGGACGCCTTGCGGGCCATTCAGAGCGTCAATAACATAATGATAGACGGGCGGCTGATAAAGACCAGCTTGGGGACAACCAAGTACTGCAGCCACTTTATGAAGAACCAGCAGTGTCCCAAGGGCGACTGCATGTACTTACACGAACTGGGCGATCCCGAGGCCAGTTTCACAAAGGAGGTAACTATCGTAGACACAATAAAACCTTTCCTTCCATATGTATATTCATGCTGGATGCCTGCTTGCTGTAGGAAATGCATCAGGGAAAACACCAGGAGTATGAGAAGCGATTGCACGATACTCTGATTGCCTCATCCGGACCGAATACAGCAGGTATTATAAATGGTAACGGTGCTGCTTCTAAAGCAAATGGTAATTTTATCGCAAACTGGCAACTAAATGAACTGATAATAAACCCAAATTAGGCGCAATTCCATCGTCTTCGTCGGCCTCCTCGTCGTCATCGTCATCGGGATCCGGGTCGGCAGCGGGAGCAGGATCCACCGCTACGAACGGAGGAGGTGGAGGAGGTGCAGCGAATAATGCCCAGCAAAAGGAGGCCTGGCCCAGCTTATCGGTGTCACCCATTAATGGCAAGGAGACGGCGACGAATGCGAATTCCAGTGGCAAGAGTAAACGAGAGAAGCTGCGAAACGAGAAGCGACACGAAAAGAATAAATCGAAGAATAAGAATGGCGGTGGAAATGGTGGAAATTCCAATGCCTCGAATAAGGAGAACAGTGTTCCTGAAACGAGAGGCAGCACAAGTAACGAGACTTTTACCGAGGCAACAACAGCGGAAGCACCACCACCGCCGCCGCCGACTGTCACAAAGGCGGAAACAACGCACAGCTCCTCCAGCAATAATCGATCGAGAAAAGATCGGGCAAAGGAGCAGAAGAAGAGCAAAGAGAATGCATCCAAGCAGGCGGAGCGAGTGGAACCTAGGGTAGAGAGTATAGTAACACAAAAGAAGCAAACGGAAGCAGCTGATGCAAGCAGTAAAAAAAGTGTGTCACAAGAAATATTAGCAGAGGTATTAGCCGCAGCAGATTTTGAAAGATCTCTCAGCTGGTGTAGCGAAAATAGCGAGGGTCATGTCTCCACAGAAAGTAGTGTAAGTGAAAAGAGTGATTTCCCGGAGGAGAAGTGCAATAGTTTAAATTCGGAGAGCCAGCCAGAAAGTGTACAGATCCCGGAGGAGGAGGTGGCCGATAATAGCAAAGAGGCTAGCGTTGAGTCCGAACCGACACCAGCAGTGGCGGCTAGCGAGAATATCAGCAGCAGCAGCCCTTCTGTTGTCGCAAGTAGTGGTAGCCAAGAGGCAGGCGGCTGTTTAAGCGAAGAGCCAGCAGAAGAACCCCTAAATCTGGAAGAGAACGGTAGCCGTGTGACTGGTACGTGTCCGCCAGCTCGAGTTCTAACTAAATCACTAATCATTCTTTGGATTACAGATGCTCTGTCTAAGCTCAACATGTTCGATGATGCGCCCAGCTTCTTCTCATCGTCATCATTCCAGCAAGCGCCCTTAATCAAGAATAAGGTAGATTTGGAGATGAGACAGTCTCATTTGCCGGACTTGGTCAACGGTAAGAGCTTCAAATTCCTTAATAACCAGAGCTCGCATATATTTTTAACGTGGAATAATTGAATGCCCCAAATAATGCTGATACTTTAACAGACGTTTACTGTGCAAGCTCTGCACCGAAACGCTCCCTGTAGAGCTGGGAGAACTATATTATTTTGCGTTCGTTCGATCCTCTTCGTATTCTATCATCTCCGTATGAGTTTTCAAACATAAAATATAATTTATTTACAGCTTTAGCTGTTTGTTTAAAGTGTTTATTAAAGGAGCTTAATAAGAGTAGCTCAACCGAAAGGTTAAAACGAAACATACCCGAGTTATAATTGTTATTTGCGAGATCTGGCTAATAAATATTACTTAACCTTGACTATTAAAATATTAATAATTGTTATATTTCTCCTACTTTTGGACACAACACAGATATTGATGGAATCCAAAAGGCATCAAATGCAAACGGTAATTATTTATTTAGAACTAATTAATTATTAAACTTTAAGAAAATCCACATTAAGCAATCAGCAATACTTTATTTTTATATATAATGTTGAAGGGTCTTTGTGCTTAATAAATATTTTAATTGGAAAATTCACAGAATGGGAGGAAGCCTTCAAAAATGTGATGTTACGCAACACGAGGCATGTGGAGGAGCAACTGCTGCAGCAGCAGCATCTGCAACAACAGCAGCAGCATCACCATCAGCAAGTATTGCATCAGCAGGAGGAGTTCCTTCTCATGCACGAGCTGCAGAAGCGTAACAACTTTGCGAATAATATAACGCAGATCAATGGTCCTGCAAATGGTGAGTTTTTTAACCTGGAAATGATATTACTTTCTTCTTCTCTCTACAACTTATAACTTATATTATTGCATATATTTTCTTGTAGATTTCCTTAGCCATTTCCAGGGTAACTCTCTTGATTTAAATCGAGCCCAGGCCCATGCTCTTCTACAACAGCAACTGCTACAACAACAGCACCAGCAGCAGCAGCAGGCAGGCGATAATCTGTTTGGCGGCAACATGTCCAAGTTCTTTGATTTCCATAAAACACAACAGCAATCTTCGGCACACCTTCCCTATCTAAATGGACACAACACGCCGCAAATAAATGGCAATGAACCACAGCGAGTGGCCGCCTTCATGGAGAACAATCGACTGAATTCTTCGCCCTTTGTAGAAAATGGTTAGTTTTTTACCTTTCGAATATATACATTTTGAAAGTTTTTCTTATGCTTTGTCCTAATTGCAGGACTTATTAACTCGCAACAGCAACCTCAGAAACAGAGGCTAATGGGAATGTTTGAAAATCTGGTGAGTTCTCACTTAACCAGGAAATATTTGTATCATTTTTAATTTGCTTTAATACCTTAGCCCCCGAATTCGCAATCTCAACAGAATCGGTTTACTCAGCCAAACTCCATAGTGGATGATGACTTAGGTAATGAGCATTTCCCCCCCATTATAAGTTTGTGCTCAGTTTTAACTTATTTTTAACGACAGGTTTCGATCCCTTCATTGAGACACAAAAGGGACTCGCCGAACTGATGGAGAATGAAGTTGTGCAGCAACAGAGTATTAATACAGAAAACGGCGCCGGTCCAAAGTTGCCACTACAGCAGCCCCCAGTTCCGCCGCCACATCTTCAGCAGCAGCACCATCAGCACCACCAGATGTTGGACAATTTGCAGCGAGCACGCATGCCGCCACCGGGCTTCAATCATGTGAATACTTTAGGTTTGGGCGGTGGCGGTCCATCTAGGCTGCAGCAGCACACGAGCAAGATGATGCCGTTCATGACTATGCCGCAGCAAGGGCAGCATCAAATGCCGATGGCTGCCAACTGGAATCATCTGGCAGCAATGCACCAAAATCCGGGACAGAGCGTGGGCGGTGCTGATGCACATCCAATGGCACATAATAAAGGTGAGTAATAGTGCGATTCCACTTGCATTCATATGTAAGCAAAGGCGGAACACACGTCTACCTGCACGTTACCTACATTCAGATTGTGACATGTAACTTAATTTATACTAAATAATACTTATTTTTCTTATTCCGTTCCCTTATAATAGTTTACAACAATAGTGATTGGACAACAATGGATCCGGCAATACTTTCGTTTCGACAGTTTTCATCATTTCCTCAAAACCAGATTCCAGCACATCCGCAACAGCAGCAGGACTTGTTTATGCAGCATTTGGCTCAACAGCAGCAGCAACAAAATTCCCAGAGTGGTAACAACGACTTGGCCATATATAAATTTCAATAATTTCATTAATTGTTGTAATTTTTTTTGTAGGTTTCAACAATCAGCCACAGCAGCAGCAACCACAATTGGCAATGCCAAACAATATTGCGGCGATGGCCAATAATTTGCTAAACGGACAGTCGCAACAGCCGCCACAGCAACAACAGCAACAACAACAGGTCAATGCCAATGTTCAGGGCATGCTCGAGTTCTTGAAAAGCCGTCAATTCGTTTAGCTACAATATACAATTATTACATTTGTTTACCTGTACTCTTTATTAAATATTTCTTAAAACGTAAATATAGGCAAAATAAAATTCGAATATAATGAAATTACAAACATGATACAAACAAGATGTATTCAAGCCACACCACGCCCTCTTTGGATACTCAGTGCCTCATTTTTCGCAATGTGTCCTTATTTCCGGATCCTGGGATGAAGCACTCACACACACACACACACACACACAGATTACTGCCGCGCAGTGCAGTCCGCGGATTCTGCTTAAATATATTATTAAACAGTTCATTCCAATTGCTTGAACTTCGTGTGAATGAAATAATCGAGACTGGGCATCATTTTGTAAAAGTTTCATGTATAAAAATGTCAACTTTTTAATAATAAATACTTGACTTAAATGGATGAAGGGAATTTATTACTAATCTGTACAAGTACTATTTCCTATTGTTTTTGCCAGCATGTGGCGGGCGATTTCCTTGTTGCCCTCCCGCCGCCCCACCACCAAGGCGCATTGCATTGTTGCCAGGACCGCCACCGTAGCCTTGGCCACTCCGATTGCCGGCATTGTTGCGGTTGCCGCCACCAGGACGACCACCACCGCCGCCGCCACGTTGGTTTTGTGATGAGTTGCCGCCGCGGTTTTTGTTCATCTCCGTGCGGTTCCTCGACTTTGCCTGGGCATCCTCCTTTACCATGTCGATGACTTCATCGGGAATACGCAAATACTTGATGGTACTGCCGCGGATGTAGCATTCCGGCATGCGCCAAAATCGATCGCCATCCTGTATGGTTAGATTATTGCGTTATTTACTTTGGCTTTAATGCCAATTAAACATTTACCTTTGATGTGCAAATTACATCACGCAAATTGATGTTCATCCAGGAGTCGCAACTGACCAAATGACCATTGTAAGTTTCACCATTTTTCAGCTCCACCAACTACGATACAAAAATTTTAATAAGTACATACATACTTTTATTTAATATAATTGATGCTCGCTAGATCTTACCATAGGATGGCTTTGCGCTGTTTTCAATAGTGACAGTGGTAACTGCAATGTAATTCATTTAATAACATATTTTATTTACCGCACAAATAATGTTGCTTACCATTTTGTTGAAGTAATCGATTAATACAGCGATAAGAAAAGAGATGAGAGTGAAAATGTTACCCCGTTGAAACGAATGGAATGGGAACACTAAACCAAACACCGAATAATTTATAAGGTATACAAGGAATATATATTTTTCAACATTATCATTCAAATGTTAAAAAAATATTGTCTTTTCATAAATAACAAACCATGTTTAACGGGACCAATAATTTAATTTTATATGTCAATAAATTAATAAGAGAACAATTTAAGCATAACAGCCTATTTAATTATTTTAAAACAGATCGGTTTTGCAATGCCTGTAACTCATTCAAAAGTAGGGCGATGTTGTAGCGCACTTGTTGAAACATGGATAGTGGTAATTCCAGAGTTCGATATTCTTTATTTTGAAGTTTAAAGTGAAGGACTACTGTCGGTTCATCTATGTGGACTGTGCTATAAAAACCATTACTTCTAAATAAAATGAGATAAATAAATGGTAAGCTTATATTTACTTTAGAGATAAAGAAATGTTAATTCTCCACTGCAACTTTGACATTTTAGGACGATCCATTTTCGTCTCCGAAAAGTTTTTGCACAGTATCTCCCGGTGGTTTATCAGAACTTTGCAAATGTCATCAACGTATTCTTCTGTAAAGCTAATATAAATGGAATTAATTAGGTCTTGTTAAAGAATAATAGTGCGAACATTTATTTACATCACTGTAGTAAGCTAAGTATGTATATAAATAGTTATACAAATGTATATATGAAAATAAATAAAATACGTACTTCAAATCATCCATTAAACACTTTCTAAGCTCATGATGTTTTACTACACCCTTCGGATATCGCAAAAATATTTGCATCATTAGGAAAACCATTGTGAAGAGCTCACAAAAGTTCGCGGGAATTTTATGGCCTGCATTTGTTACTTTGTTTATTGCTAGTGATAAGACCTCAGAAGACGATTTTTTTGTCTCAATAAAGTGAACAGAAACTTGTATAAGGACACGAAGCATAGATTTGGAGAGTTGGGGTACGAAAGGAGTGTAGGGCTTAACACTTCTCAAAAGATTATATCTGAACATAGACGACATTTTGTTAATTTATTATTTTCGTTTCATTGGTTATTAATATAAACAAACTAGTGGTGACCTGATTCCGATACATACGAAATCGATTTTTTTACATGGAACGAAATTTCAGCATTTCAATTTGAAAATATTAAATTCGTGTTCCTTTCCAGTGTTTCAGTTTCCTCATTACGATCCAAACGTTATATTGGTATTATTGGAACTTGCGGAGACAATTACCATTCCCACCTATCCATCGGGGTTAATTTGATCTGATATGTAGACCTATGCAACTTATATGAGATAATAGCACATGTCAATCAAAGATTTGCACCCCTTTAAAATATACATATGTTCTTCTCCTTGCTGTAGCATGGGGGTTGATAATAAAATATAAATAAACATCTATGTATTTTTAAAATACATTAATATACTAATTATAAATTCTGAAATATGTTTAAACGGCAGAATTTTGAATTCCTTTTATAAAATCAGAAATGCTATTCTGAGTTTTAATTTAAACAGTTTTAAATTGGCCCCAATTGCCAGTGCAATTAGTAATTACCACCTGCAATTCACGCTGTCAATCAAAAGAAATCACTTACCGTATATAAGGGTAAAATGCTTGACGGTAATGACCATTGAACATGAAGTTCTCAATTGTGTTGTTTATTGTTATTCTCGCTATAAGTGAAGTTAGTCTGAATATGGAAATATCAGTCTTAACCAACTTTATTGTAAACTTGGTAAAAACCAAGCATACAATTTTGTTTTCATGTTTAAACAAAGGTAATAATTAAGTAATATAATCGCATTTTATGTGACAAAATGAAACCAATTAGATTTCCAAGACGCATCTGCAGCCCTAATGGACCTAAACCAGTTTGTGAGTGTCGTACATCTTAATGAATATAATGATCTATCTTTAATACTAACAAGAGAAAGTCAAGCCCGCACTACTGTTGTGGTAAATGCCAGATGTAACGGAACGTCTGAGCTTCTCTCTGAAGCCTCTGAAAATAGGTACTTTAACAAAACCTATCAATGGCTCCTTTGGGGCGTTGACATTGAAGTTCAATCATTGTTTCCATTAGAACTTGACTATGTTGGGCCAAACGCTCAAATAACATATGTAAATAAATCAGTTAATGGCTACGCATATTGGGATATTCACTCAAAAGGAAGACACTTACGATGCGAAATGGAAGTTAATTTGATAGGAACTATTAAAAACGGAAGAATGATTAAGGTTTGCGATATTTTTTATTTGCAAAGCATTGCATTTCGCGGTCAATTTAACGGAATAACCTTAAGAGGAGCTAGCGTTGTACGTATTTTATTATAGCATATCACCAAATAATCTAAATTAAGAATTATTTTGTATCGTAGATCGACAAGGATGATATTATTACAAATGAACAAATTGAATCAATTCTTTCACGACCAACTAAAGATTCCGGTGTAGCTGCATTTATAAAATATCACTACGAGCTTTTGAGTCTTTTAAGAGAACGTTTTAATTTCACCGTTAATTTTCGAAATTCCAGAGGTTGGGCTGGACGTTTGGGAAACACCACCTTTCGACTTGGCCTTTTGGGTATCATAATGCGCAATGAGGCTGATATTGCAGCATCTGGAGCCTTCAATCGGATTAATCGTTTTGCCGAATTTGATATTATACATCAAAGTTGGAAATTTGAGACGGCGTTTCTGTACCGTTATACCCCAGACTTAGATACTCATGGGAAAAGCGGTAACTTTTTATCGCCATTTAGTGATAGTGTTTGGGCTTTCTCCCTGTTAACTGTTGCAGCTGTTGGCATAATATGGGTTCTATTTGAGATTATTGATAAAAAGTTCTTGCAAGGGAGAGCGGTATCGCAAATTGAACCTCCAAATAATGTGGAAAAGGACAAACTTGGCATCAAAACGACTTGCGCAGAAAGGATTCTACAGACATTCGGTGCAATGTGTCAACAGGGTTTGGACCCAATTCCGAGAGATCGTTCCGTGCGCTTTCTCGTTATGACATTATTCTTGTTTTCTCTGGTAATGTACAATTATTATACATCTTCTGTGGTGGGCGGATTGCTGAGCTCTTCAGATCAGGGCCCCGCTACTGTGGATGAGATAACATCTAGTCCATTGAAAATATCGTTTGAAGACATCGGTTACTACAAAGTTTTATTTAGAGTAAGTACTGTTTTAATTAATTATTTTTGTGAAATTTATAATATATTTAATCTAAGGAAAGTAAGAACGTTTCTATAACGAGATTAATAGAAAAAAAACTTTCTTCATCGAGAGCTCCAAATGAATTGGCGATATTTTCTCATATTGAAGAAGCTGTTCCATATCTCAAGGCCGGCGGTTTCGCATTTCACTGTGAAGTAGTGGACGCATACCCAGTGATAGCGGAATTTTTCGATGCTAATGAGATTTGCGATTTGCGGGATGTCTCTGGTCTCATGGAAGTTGAAATTATGAATTGGATTTTACATAAAAACAGCCAGTATACTGAAATTTTTCGTACAGCGTAAGCCAACGTAGTTACATAAAATAGTTTAAGCAAAACACTAAAACGTTTAATATTATATACAAAATAATATATTATTATTTATTTTGTAGTATGTGTAATGCACAAGAGAAGGGGTTCGTGGAACGCATACTTCGACGGCGACAAATCAAAAAGCCCGCTTGTCAGTCATTATACACTGTGTATCCTGTAAGCCTAGCTGGTGTCTTCCCTGCATTTATTATTTTGATCTGTAAGAATTATAAATGTTTTTATTTGGATCTTGTTTTAATATATTTATTACACAGGTGGATGTACCGTTTCTCTCATAATATTGGGCTTAGAGATATTATATGTTCATATTGGCATAAAGAAACTGTGAAATTTGATTAATATAAAGAAAACAGTTAAAAAATATATAACATATTGTTAAATATATTAGCCAGTATTCAGTCTAGATTTTGTTTCATTCCACACGTTTCAATATTGGTATAAATTCACCAACTCGTTCAACTCCAAATACAACCCTGCTTACAAAATTTTCAACTTCCTGTCACGCTATCTGACTGGTTCTTTCTTTCCTTTGATTCTGTTGCCGAAGTAAGGTAAGTTTTTGGGGTTGTTTAATGTTAAGTGATAATAAAGTGAAATAAAATACGCGAATTGAAGCTTAAAGTAGTCTTTACACTTGTAAAACGTTACAAGTGCTATATATGGCTCTTTTTTATTGCAATACGAACATAATTACAGTGCACATGTTTCATTGGCGAGCAATTTCTATTGCTTAAATATTCGTGTTGGAGAAAAAAGAAAAATACAGTGAAAATTAAATTTATACATTAAGGTAAGTGAAGTGCCGTGCAAATAGTTCTCCGTGGCTAGCCCAGAAGGCCTGAAAAATCCACAGGGAACTTATTTCGCCATCTGCAAGTCTATATGAAATTAATGTATTCATCATATTTCAGATCTGGTTTTCAGAACTAAATAACTAAACATGCCGCAGAATGAGTATATGGAGCGCCATCGCAAGCTCTATGGCAGGCGATTGGATTACGAAGAGCGCAAACGCAAGAAGGAAGCACGTCTTCCCAAGGACAGAGCACGCAAGGCTCGCAAGTTGCGCGGTATTAAGGCCAAGCTCTTCAACAAGGAGCGGCGCAACGAAAAGATTCAAATCAAGAAGAAGATCCAAGCGCACGAGGAGAAGAAGGTGAAGAAGCAGGAGGAAAAGGTAGAGGATGGAGCCCTGCCGCATTACCTGCTCGACCGTGGCATCCAGTCCAGTGCCAAGGTCCTCTCCAACATGATCAAGCAGAAGAGGAAGGAGAAGGCCGGCAAATGGGACGTTCCTATTCCCAAAGTTCGCGCTCAATCGGATGCTGAAGTCTTCAAGGTGCTCAAGACGGGCAAGACGAAGCGAAAGGCATGGAAGCGCATGGTTACCAAAGTTACCTTCGTGGGAGAGAACTTCACCCGCAAGCCGCCCAAGTTTGAGCGTTTTATCCGACCCATGGGTCTGCGCATGAAGAAGGCCCATGTGACGCATCCGGAATTGAAGGCCACCTTCAATCTGCCCATCATTGGCGTGAAGAAGAACCCGAGCTCGCCCATGTTCACATCGCTGGGAGTGATCACGAAGGGTACAGTGATCGAGGTCAACATTTCCGAGCTTGGCTTGGTGACGCAAACGGGAAAAGTGGTTTGGGGCAAGTACGCTCAGGTCACGAATAATCCGGAAAACGATGGCGTCATCAATGCAGTGCTGCTTGTGTAAATGGCCCAAACTGCTGCTCCCTACTTTAAGATGCTTGATTTAATAAAGATAATACAAAATATAACTTGGTTTTTCTATACTCTTTCTTGCTTCTAGAATTAATTGGGTTTAGTCTTACTCTTTTATACACCTATCTATAACTTTGTTTTACTTTTGTCTCGTTGCAGTTTTGGTGACTGGAACACAAGATGCAGATCTTCGTCAAGACCCTCACGGGCAAGACCATCACTCTTGAGGTCGAACCGTCGGACACTATCGAAAATGTCAAAGCCAAGATTCAGGACAAAGAAGGAATTCCTCCAGATCAGCAGCGTCTGATCTTTGCTGGCAAGCAGCTGGAAGATGGCCGCACCCTCTCTGATTATAACATTCAGAAGGAGTCCACCTTGCATTTGGTGCTCCGCCTTCGTGGTGGCGCCAAGAAGCGCAAGAAGAAGAACTACTCCACCCCCAAGAAGATCAAGCACAAGAGGAAGAAGGTCAAGCTAGCTGTCCTGAAATACTACAAGGTACACACCAAACACCACAAACTGATCTGTTCTTGGAATTCTTGAGTCTTGGTCTTGCGCTCTTTGACTTGAGATTTGGATATTTCAGAGTGACTTCACCAGAGCCCAACAATTTGCTATAATAGTTCGGTGAAATTGTAACAATGTTATTTATCCTTTCTTATTCTCCATAGGTTGACGAGAACGGCAAGATCCATCGTCTGCGTCGCGAGTGCCCCGGTGAGAACTGCGGCGCTGGCGTCTTCATGGCTGCCCACGAAGATCGTCATTACTGCGGCAAGTGCAACTTGACCTTTGTGTTCAGCAAGCCAGAGGAAAAGTAAATTTTGTACGTTTCCAGTAAAACCAATAATAAAGCTGGTAATTGAATAATTAATTCAATAACAGAATTTCTTTGTTTGTTTTAATGGCTTTATCAAAAAGCTTGAATTTGGGTTTGAAATCCATTTAATTTGGGTTTTTAGGGATTGAAAGTATATAGAAACGGATGCCAAGATGCCAAGATGAAAGTGCGAGCGCTCAACAGGAATGCCGATTTTCAGGATTTTCCTTGCCTTTAGCAAGGAGCTAAGCTAATTTTGATTGAAACTCGTTGAAAGTTTCGCTCAGAACAAAGGGAAACAAAGTATTTTCTTTCTACCAAATTTAATAAAGTAAAATCACCTTCAGTTGAATAATTTTATTGTGAAAATATACTTTTAAATACATTCGGTAAAAGCAAATGTGTTAGTTGACCTTCGAGAAATGCAATTAATTGGTTGATTTTCAATCAATGAACGATTTAAGCGTTGACCACATCAACGTTCAGGCTCTTGCACAAGAATGTCAAAATATCGGTGGCCTCCTCAATCCTCTTGGAAGTGGGTTTGCCGGCGCCATGTCCCGCCTTCTGGTAAACCCGAAGGAGAACCGGATTCTTTTGGAACTCCGACTGGCGAACAGCTTCCTGCAGAGCAGCAATAAACTTCAGCGAATGCAACGGACTGACGCGATCGTCGTGGTCGGCCGTTAGAATCAGCGTGGATGGATATTCCGCTTCTGAGCCCTTTGGAGTGTGGACATTATGCAGTGGCGAGAACTTGTACAGATTCTCAAAGTGTTCTTTCTCCCCTGGATTGCCGTAGTCCGAGCACCAGGCATGACCGATGGTGAACTTGTGGAAGCGCAACATATCCATTACTCTGTGTAAAAATGGTTAAATAAGAAGCTTTATATATACATATAGTTCGAGTTATACGCACCCGACTTGTGCCACAGCAGCTCCGAACAGATCCGGCCGTTGGTTGATGCAGGACCCAACGAGAAGTCCGCCATTGGAGCCACCTTGAATGGCCAGACGATCCTTGGTCGTAAACTTCTTCTCAATCAAATACTCGGCCGCCGTTTGGAAATCATCAAAGACGTTTTGCTTGTTAAGGAGGCGGCCGCCATTGTGCCACTTCTCGCCATATTCGCCGCCGCCGCGCAGGTTGGGATAGGCGAGGACACCATCGAAGGTGTCTATGAACATCAGGCTGCCCGAGGGATTCAGAAGTTGTAAATTAAATATAAATATATTAGATAAGAGCGACTCTACCCCGATATTCCAAACGATGGCAGCATGCTGATATTAAACCCTCCATAGCCATATAGTAGACAAGGTCGCGGCTCAATGCTGTCGCGATTTTTGCGAATAATAAACATGGGCACCTTGGTCCCATCCTTGCTGCTGTAAAAGATCTGCTCCACAGCATAGTCCTCCCGCCGGAAGCCCTCTAGATTGAGCTTAATTTCGCGAAACAGCGTGGGCGGCTCATCGGGTGTCTTAAAATCATAACGATAAATGGAGCCGGGATTCAAAAACGATGAAAAGTTGTAGAAAATCTCGGAGTAACGCTTCTCGCCGGTTGTGCCCACAATGGTGCCAATATCCAAATCAAAAACGCGCACCAGACTGCCATCACTCAGGGAATTCACCTGTAGAACGCTCTGCAAAAAGGAAAAATAATTGCAATGACAAGAAAAAAATAGTTCAGGCTTAAGCAATTACCTTGACATCCCGAATGTAACAAACAAGCAACTTATCGCCGTCAACGCACTTAACCCAATCCAACACATCGGATTTGTGCTCCTATTCGGTGGGAAAAATTATAAGTAATATGAAAAATATCAAAATAGGCATGGAGTAAAACTCACGGCTAATAGCGTTTCCCACTTGTCTTCTTGATAATTGTCAAAGTCTATAACAATAACCCGATAATTTGGTGCATTTTTATTGGTACGGAAGTAGACTTTGGAGCCTTCGTTGGTGATATACTGAAAGGAAGCGTTAGATCTTTATAATGTATATCGTATATATGTGTATATGTGAATAGCTCACATCATAATCCGCCTCGAATTTTCCCACAATTTTTGTAACACTCAGCTTCGAATTGATTTCCTCGCCAGGCTTAAGATTGGCGAAGAAAACGATGTTGTCCCGGCAGTCCTTGACAATGACCAAAATCAAATACTTTCCACAGTCGGAAACAGTATTTTGTCTGCAAAATGTAAATAATTTGTATATTAAATCCCCTTATAAAGTCCCAAGTACAGACTTACATGCGCCATGAGGGCTCCTCGGGGAACTCCACCACCAGTGTATCCTTGTCTTGACTCTCGCCAATGCGATGATAGTACAGCTTTTGATTTTCATTTTGTTTCGTTTCGGAACCATCGGTTTTACCATCTTGATCGGGGTATCTCTACAAAATTAGCATTATTTTAATAAGGTTTATACAGGAATAAGTCTGCCTTACGCCATAAAAGAATCCCTTATTGTCTTTCGTCCACGATATTTCAGAGAACTTGACCTTCTCGAGGACCTCGCCCAAGTCTTCTCCCGTCTCAGCATCTCGAATGAAAATCTTGATCCAATCAGAGCCACTCTCACTGAGACCATAGGCCATGTATTTGCCATCGTCTGAGAACTCTTTTTGACTCAAGGCCACCGTACCATCGTCGGACAGGGTATTGGGATCGAGAAACACTTTACTTTCGCCAGTAAGCGATTTCTGCTGATACAAGACACTCTGATTTTGGAGGCCGGTGTTCTTGTAATAGTAATAATAGTCTCCATATCGCATCGGCGAGCCATATTTCGGATAGTTCCACAGCTTGGTGAGTTTTGCATTGATTTTCTTCCATTGATCACCACTTTCCAGGAACGGCTGGCTAATGTTGTTCTGGGCGTTGACAAATGCCTCGGTTTCCGGCGAGTCCGGATCCTCCAGCCAGCGATAGACGTCTTTTATTTGGGTGCCGT
This sequence comes from Drosophila kanapiae, assembly GCA_008042475.1. Classification (NCBI taxonomy): domain Eukaryota; kingdom Metazoa; phylum Arthropoda; class Insecta; order Diptera; family Drosophilidae; genus Drosophila; species Drosophila kanapiae. The sequence continues at coordinate 154,428 of VNJM01002305.1, forward strand.
GATAGTCTTCCGACACAGCTTCATCTTTTCGTGCAACTGGATACGTAATAGGCTTTTTAGATAAAGCCGCAATTTTATGGTCATCGGTGGTGCTTGACATGGCTCTAATAGTAGTAGTACCTTTTGCAATATGGTTGAATTTTTCTTTTATTTGTGAGCACACATAACCGGCCGGCAGTAATATTTTTTAATTACTTACAGTTTACTGGCAAGCTTCGATTGAAATAATTTCGGGGCAGTGCTTTTGGTACAATTACTTGGCGAAATCGGAGTACCAGCAATGAGCCTTGAAAAATGGTATGCATTTGCAAAATTATCAATGCAAAACTGGAAATCTTAATTTCGACTATCTCGATAAACAGCAGGGGTATTCTTTTTCCAAGCAATTCTCACTGCTAATTGTTTTTATCGCAATGTTTTATCAGCACTCTTTAGATACGTTCAATACTGATTTTAAATATTTGAAAAAGTAATATGGTTAAACTTTTAATTTGAACTCTATGGTTAATATAAACTAGTATAAAAATGAAATGTACCAAGAAATGGTACGTATCACAACAAGAGCAGAAGCGACTAAACTTTCGAAATAACCGATTTTAATTTTGCTGTGCTATGTGTGCGGAAGTATACTATAACGGTTATTATTTTATTTAAAAGCAAATATTTAAACAATCTTATGCAAATTGCTATATATAATATTATATTTTAATAAGGACTGGCAAGAATGGCCTTAATATGTTAAGACTGACAACTGTTGCGCATTGCTATCGAAATGTAATGTTAGACCATATGTTTCAGTGAACGAATATAAACACAACTAAAACTAAATTATTGGTGAACCAATGAATTAACTTATCAAAATCTACAATTTTTATTTGTTTTATTTTGTAAGAAGCAAGGATACACTTTATTAGTTTGGTATGTAGCACTATTATTATTTTTATTTCAACATTTCCACAGGGAAATGGGTCGTTTTCAGTATTTAATTTTCAGATGTACGGTATGTATGTATGTATGTTTGCATACATAAACAAACATTGTGTAGATAAAGTACATACATATGTATGTACAATAAGCATATGTAACATAACTGACTTGCAATTTCAGCTAATTACATTGCTATTATTTGTAATATAATTAAATAAAGCAGCTGCACATGTCATAGGTACACATATGCACATACTTGTATCTGTATCCCATGTGTGTGTACACATGATCTTGGGCTGTTTTCCTGAGACGCCTTAAAACTAGTTTTTTTTTCGCTAAAGAAGCTTATCTCATGTTTTTATTTGGAATATTATTAAGCCTTTCGGTTGGTATTTGCATTTATCTTTGATTTATGAATTTCAATTGCTAGTACAAGTTTCTGGTTACTTATTTACTTTCTTATTTATTTATAGATTAAAAATCACCATGAATTCGGAAGAGGACCATGTAAATAAGGACAGCGCCGTTCGAGTGGCTGTAAGGTAAGCAATTACTAAAGAAATATAAAGAAATGCTTAGAGCTAACAAATCGAATACAATATTTCAGAATCCGACCTCAAATCCCAAGGGAGGTGATCGACATGTGCAGGATATGCACGACAGTGGCGATTGGGGAGCCGCAAATCTTTCTGGGATCGGACAAAGCCTTTACCTTCGACTATGTGTTTGATAGTAACTCCAATCAGGTAGGGTGAGGGAACTTGCTCTCCCTCCATCTCTTTAAGAGTTATTTAATAATGCTTGATCCCCAACAGTGTGATATATACGCGGAATGCGTGGAGCGATTGGTGGAGAGCACACTGCATGGCTATAATGCGACAGTGCTGGCCTACGGACAAACGGGTTCGGGAAAGACCTATACCATGGGCACAGGCTTTGACCTCGAATCCGAATCAACCGAAGCGTCCATTTCACTCGGCATTATTCCGCGCGCTGTTCGCCACATCTTTAGCGGCATCGAACAGCTGGAATCGTCGGGCAGTTCGGAACTACCAGGAGGAGCTGGTGGTGGCAGCTTGCCGCAATTCAGTTTGGCCGTTCAATACATTGAGCTATACAATGAGGATGTATTCGATCTATTGGATCCATTTAATAAGAATTCCAACTTTAAGATACACGAAGATGCCAGCGGACAGATAACCATATCGGGAGCGTCGATAAAACCCATTTCACAGCCACAAGATGCCTTAAAGTACGTTTTTATTTGTGGCTTTCTATTTTAATTATAAATATTTAATTCATAATTTCAGATATCTCCAGCAAGGAGCTTTGGCGCGCACTACGGCCTCAACAAAGATGAACGATCAGTCGTCGCGATCCCATGCCCTGTTCACCATCTTTGTGCGTAGACAGCGTCTTCTTGCCCCCGTTGACAATCCGGCGGAGGATAACGATTTGGAAACGCTCACCTCAAAGTTCCATTTCGTTGATCTGGCGGGTTCCGAGCGACTTAAGAGGACCCAGGCCACCGGAGACAGGGCACGCGAGGGCATATCCATTAATTGTGGCCTGCTGGCCTTGGGTAATTGCATTTCTGCTCTGGGTGACAAATCCAAGCGGGCATTGCACGTTCCCTACCGAGACTCGAAGCTGACTCGACTGCTGCAGGACTCCTTGGGCGGCAATAGTCAGACTCTGATGATAGCTTGTGTTTCGCCCAGCGATCGGGACTTTATGGAGACATTGAACACCCTTAAGTACGCCAATCGAGCGCGAAATATTAAAAACAAGGTTAAGATCAATCAGGATCAGAGTTCTCGAACTATTTCCCAGCTACGTAGAGAGATCGCCACGCTACAGTTGGAGTTGTTGGAATATAAGCAGGTAATGTTATTGTCACCGCAATTAATGGTCAAATTGTACAAATATAATCATTTCAGGGCAAGCTTGTATTAGATTGCGAGGGAAACACAACCATTTCCGATACATTCAATGAGAATACGCTGCTTCTGTCGGACAACAAGAGGTTGCAGCAGCGGCTAAAGGCAATGCAGGAAACCATCACTCGGTTGACGGAGCGCAATGCCCGATTGCAGCTGGAAATGGACTCCAAAAAGTGGTCCAGTGATGATAATTCTGATGTTGAAACAACCGAATTGATGGGCAAATATATCATGGATATAGAGCAACTTCAGGCTAGGCTAATAGAGTCCGAGGAATTGCAACGCCAAATGGTTCCCCGAAGCAGTAAGCCCACTGTTTTTGATGGTTTGTATTATATTTATATTGAAAATATCGTTAACATTCATAGATTATCACTCTATCGATTAATTAATTAAATTGTGTATTCAAAAATCCAAAGGAGACATCATAAGCAAAGCCAAAAGGGGCTTAGAAAGGGAAAGGGAGCTCCTGATGTCGCGCTCATTGCCTGGAACTCAAGAGCCAAGCACCAGCTTGGATGATGCGGAAGCCTGTAGTAGCGATTCGGAAGGTAAAAGCTATCAAAAAGCTGTCTGTCTTCTTATTACTAACACATTTTATGAATTTACAGAAGAGCGCGTTGTAAAGGACTTGGATGAGATTAATTTTGACATTGAGACGACGTCGAAGTTAATTGAACAGCTGGAGCTGAGCGAAGAGAGAAGGAAATGCATGCAATTGCAATACGAAGAACAATTGACGATTCTGAAGTACAAAATTTCGAATACGGAAAAAGAACGTGACGAAATTCTCACAAATATGAGTGTGTACCCCTCGATGGTTTCCTTGAAATATTAAATATTAATATATTCCTTTTTTTTTTAGGTGCCTCTGTTTCAGCCCCGTCAAAGGACAGTTTAAAAAGAGTAAAGTTGGACTATGAAGGCAAGCTTTCCAATATGCAACAGGAATTAAAAAGATTACAAAAAACACAGCGGGAACACCAACAGCAGCAGAGAAAACTAAAGTCCAACGAAGTGCGGATCGATACCCTACGTAGAGAGCTACACGATCTAAAGTTCACAAAAGTTAGTGCACAAATATGCTTGCTCTTCTTCAGTTTTATTTTTCACAGTTCTTAGTTTACCAATAATATTTTAATCATCTATAAAACTAAATTTTTGATTACCTATTTATATTTATATCCTATAATTTTATGCTTCTTTGGCACTTATCATTCTAGGTTAAATTAATGAAAAAAATGTCTGCACAAACAAGTCGTCACAAAGAGGAAGACAACCGAAAAGCAAAGGAAATCGCTCAGCTATTGAAGGAACAGCGTCGCCAACAAAACGCCTTTACGTCGCTAGAGGCTAAAGTGAGTGCCAAGGACCAAATCCTGAAGCGGAAAACTGAAGAAGTTATTGCTTTGCGCAAAAGTCAACGTGGGAAGCCCGGACAAAGAGCGCCTAAAGTATTTGCGAAAAGTCCCGCCCTTGAAGGATTTACTACGTCCCGTACAACGCGTCATCGTTGGGAGAATCTGTGTCGTGCCATATCGCATGAAGCGCGAAACAGGCAGATGATTACACAGTGGGAAAAAGAGCTAAATCGTTTAGTGACAGAGCGAAACAATGTTTATCACCAGCTGAGCATATTGGAACATAGTTTACTCACAGACCGAGGAGCCGAAGATGATATCAACCAGCTAGAGAGTTTAAAGTCGAACATTTCCTACATTGAAGAGAATATTGAGCAGGTGCAGAAAACGATAATGGAAGTGGAAGACACAAAGGACACTGGGACGAATGATCCGAATAAGGTTCAGAATCTGTTGGCTACTATAACGACCGTACCCGAGGCTGTATACATTCTGGAAAAGCTTGCCGACAGTACAATCGTAGTGACGTGCAATTTAGCAATTGCGGAATCTCATTTGCAGGAGCACCAATCTCTTTTGACTGAAGCCCAACAGGAGAATGACATTCAACAGCAGATAATACAACATTTCCTAGCTCAGCACACCAATGTGCATATATCTGAGTTAATCGACTCGCTGAGTCTCAAAACCAGTAACCTTTTAACAACTGTGAATCCGAGTTCTCAAAAGTCTTTAGTTAGTAATGCAACCTATGACATACCGCAGGACGACAAGCTATCAGATACGTCGAATGTGGAAATGCGTCGGACAGATAGCAGAAGCCCTTCACCATTTGGACATGGAGACGCGTAAGATTAAACATGTTTTAAATCATTTTTCTGCTAAAATGTTTTTTTTTTACATTATATGAACATTTATTGAACGATTCTTTTAAAAAGCAAAATGTCATTTAGACCAAATAATTAAAAAAATTAATATTAGTGTATGAAGGCAGTGTTTAAGGCTCAAGCAAACATTTTTTCTTTCTTGTCTTAACAGGTCAGATAAAAGCCCTAAAGTGCGTAGGCGTACAGCCCAACGCCAAGATCTTCTTTTTGGCGAACTTGATTATCCATATCAGGTAAAATCCATCATTACTCATTATTAATATTCTCATCTCCAATTAAAAAACCACAATGACTTAACTCAGCAGGCCAACAGCAAAATGACGTGATCGTGCATGCGAAGATGAGATCATGGATGAGCACATGCGCATGGAATTGAAGTAAAACAACAATCGAACAAATAACGGAACAAATAATCTAAAAATCGAGAAGTTAAAAAGATTTTATTAACGGAACTGTAGAAATACAGAGTCTGACTTGATTTAATCAAGTATAATCAAAAATAACACTTAATGAAGGATAATGCTATGGAGAAACTTCTCAGCAACATATGACGACAGTTAAGCTTCTAACCTTCAGAAGTTAATTTGTACATTAATATGTATCTTCCCAGCCATTCATAAAAATAGAACATTTTATAATATATTAATAAATTACTATAATATGAAAATTTGTAAATAAACAGAACAGTAAGATAAAGGTGTTTTAAATAATGAGTATCAATCAATGGGTTTAGTTGAAATATTTTGTAAAATGTGTGCCCGATTGTAAATTCACAAAGATTTACATCATACGGTTAAATAACTTAACATATCGCCGATATATTTAGAGGGAACGATCCAATAGAGTCTGCAGCTAAATTTGAAAACAATCACCTAGTCGCTGGCCATGGATATGCTTATTGTAATCTATTCTATCATCTACATTTGTATACCGATATTATTTATTAATTAATTTCTTAGAATTTGGAATTCATTTCATATTAATTAATTTCGTAGAATGTTCTCTAACTACGGATGTGAATGTGATATTTTCAAAATGTCTTTAGTTGAGCTCCCTTAATATTGGGTTATTTTGCCGCTCTCTTGACACTAATCGATTTATCGCTTTTGACCGGGTTTTCTGGACCAACTTGGCTTGCATTTACAAATAGTCTGCAAATAACTTTAAGTTCATAAACTGCAAACAATGAGTGAAACAAATGGACCCGCTGTGCGCATGCCTTGGTAAATTAATAGACTTAACGTTTGTATTGAGTCAAAAATTAAAGCTTTTCTTCCTCAAGGGTGGAGAAATATCGTCCCAGTGGGTTAGACGACTTAATATCGCACGAGGAGATTATATCAACAAGTAAGCACTCTTAACAAATATGAATACAGTAATGAAGGTACTATTTATTGGCAGTTACTCGCTTTATAAGCCGGAAGCAACTGCCGCACTTGCTCTTTTATGGACCTCCTGGCACGGGAAAGACGAGCACCATATTGGCGTGCGCCCGTCAACTCTACACACCGCAGCAATTCAAATCGATGGTCCTGGAACTCAATGCGTCGGATGACAGAGGCATTGGCATAGTTCGTGGCCAAATACTTAACTTTGCCTCCACACGCACCATTTTCTGTGACACCTACAAGCTAATCATATTGGACGAGGCCGATGCTATGACCAACGACGCCCAGAATGCGTTGCGTCGCATCATCGAAAAGTATACAGAGAACGTGCGCTTCTGTGTTATTTGCAATTACTTGAGCAAAATTATACCGGCTCTGCAGTCGCGATGCACGCGCTTTCGCTTCGCCCCACTATCTCCGGAGCAGATGTTGCCACGTCTTGAGAGGATCATTGAGGCGGAAGCGTGAGTTCCATCCATTACATCATTCCCAATCCTTTACCTGTATTCTTTTTAGTGTTGAGGTAACTGAGGATGGCAAGCGGGCCTTGCTTACCCTGGCCAAGGGCGATATGCGGAAGGTTCTGAATGTTTTACAGAGCACCGTGATGGCATTTGACAAGGTCACCGAGGATAATGTCTATATGTGTGTCGGCTATCCGTCTAAGCAGGATGTTGAACGGATTTTAAAGGCCTTGCTCGCTGGCGCTAGCATCGAGCAATCGTTTCAAGGTAAGCGAGGAAGGATGTTTTAAGTGAATTATGTTGTTATTATTAAATTCCTATGTAGCAATCGAAGATGCCAAGCAGAGTAGAGGTCTTGCATTGGAAGACGTAATCACAGAACTGCATCTAATTGTTATGAGGCGTAAGTAGTGTCGAACAGTCAGAGGAAGCACCAATACTAATTATTACTTGCAGTTGAGCTGCCTATGTCAACAATGAATGCACTCATTATCAAGCTAGCCCAAATCGAGGAACGCCTGGCCAAAGGATGTACAGAATTGGTTCAAACAGCAGCACTATTGTCCGCGTTTTTCATTTGCCGAGATATGGTTACCATGGAGAAGTGAAGGTTATTTTATAGTGTTAACATTTCCAAGAAAATCCTGTTGGTTTGGATGTGCGAGGAAAAAAACATTTAATTGTATTCTTAATTTATAAAAAATGTTAGTATCTGGTAAGGAAAATAAAGAATTTCACATACTAAGCGTAAAGCCTAGTAGCTATTGATCATAACGTAGATTAGGTTTTAAACTATAAGCCAGATTTTTATAACCAAAGCGACAAATGTTGCTTGGTTCTGGTTTGTTTACTTCAGTTTTTACAATATTCTTTAAAATAAAACATTAACAATAGTATTTTAAACAAACTCATGTTTTATTCGATATATTGTATATTATCAAATCTTTTTTAGGTTAAACTTATTATTCAAATATTAAAAAAAAAAACAAACTGATTAATAATATATGCTTTGTTTTCAGCATTTCAAAACTGCCTTCCGTGATCCAATTCCATCGTTTCGTAACGAATAGAACCTTCACGGCGGCGCTATCTTAACGAGCTTTACAAATAACAGCGAATATGTATGTAGTTGTGTTAAACAAAATATCGCAGTATCGTTAATTGATTGTGAATCACATCGGCCCAGGAACTAACAATTCGTTGTTTTTTTATTGTTACTTCAAAAAACGTAGCTTTGATTACATTTCGTTGGGCGTAGCAGGCTATAGGTCCCACCCAAAAAAAAAAAAAAAAACAATGGCTGCCGAAATAAAACCAGCTCAGCGGACCAACAATGATCGCTTTAACACATCAAAAAAGCCGGA